>VDFB02146553.1:0-18568 GCA_007258455.2 Sequoia sempervirens | reverse complement strand
TTTAGGGTTTCAAAAAGCTTGATTAGGGTTTTCCAATGCAATTTTTTTTTGTTTGATTGAACAATTTAGGTTTCAAAAGCTAAATTTTGTTTTTAAAATACAATTTAAGGTTCATTTTTTCCTTTCTATTCAATATCTTCAGGTTTCATTGCATTTTTTCATCTATTTCTACTGTTACACAAAATAAATTTCTTAAAACACTAAATAAATTGAAAAAAAAACATGCTAAAATCTATTCTTGTATTAAAAATTTCAATAAAAAATGAAAAAAGCAAAAAATTGGGGGTGGAGGTGCACCTGGAGGTCGTTAAATAGTCGTTGCCACCCACGCCAATTCAAGATCCGTGCAAGCAGAAATGAGTTTTGTTTGTTTTTAAAAAAATAAATACCATCTTAAAACGAGATCCCGATTATTACAAATCGGGATCTCGTTTTGTAATAATCGGGATCCCATTTCACGTCCATCAGTTCGGGACCCTTTAACAAATGAGATCCTGATTTTTTAAAAGCGGGATCCCGTTTGGGATTTAGGCTTAGAATCCCATTTATGAAAATAGGGATCCCATTTTTGCAATGTCGATTTCATTTTTTTGGCTAAGGCAAAAACTTCCATGTTTCATGGACTCAACTTTGTGCACTTACCCATTGTTTTCTTGACATGAATCTTGGATGGGTGGTGTTGCATGGATGAAAGACTCTTCGTAGCCTTAATGAGTTCAAATAAGGTGATGGAGGTTTCTTGTTGCTTTGGAACTTCTTCGATATGTCCAATCATGAAGTCATATGAAGGAGTTATATTGTAATCCGAGATGTATTGAATGTCATCATTTCGATATTGGACATTGCTAGACACTAGTGATTGATCTTGATTATGCACTAGGAAAGTATCTTGATGCATGTCCAATTCCTCATCTTGTGACAAATGAGTAGCACAAATATGTTCTACTATGTTATCGTAGGTATGATTTACATTGTTAAAGCTTGATATTTTTTTTAGAATCTTTGGCTTTTTCGTGATTAGGCATAGGATCTTTATTACCTGATTTTTTATCGACATTGACTTCGCCTTGATCAATAAGGTCTTGAATGAGATGTTTGAGTTTGACACTATTTTGTGTTTTATGATCTGTTCTGCAATGATATTGGCAAAAATCCTTGTCATTTTACCATGATTGTTTCTAGGTTCAAGATAATTACGGTAATCAAGAAGTTCAATGTGTTTTGATTAGGTTAATTTCTTTAACACCGTTTCGGTGGGCTCTCCCAAGGGAGTGAATTATCGTCGAGGAGTATTGTTTTGTCTTGGTGATGGTCCTCACAAAGGATTGGCATTTTGGACATGTTGTATGTTTTGTTGTGTGTTAGAGTTAGATGGTGCTTTGATAACAACCTTTTCATCCACCACACCGTCATTAGTAACATTCTTATTTTTATCTCAACAACAAGTTTTGTCGCTAGAACTAGATGGTTGGCTATAAGTGTGCATGGATCCCTTGGCAATTAATGTTCGTTGAATGTTTAGACCTTTCAATATGATTTCATCGAAACTTGATACGCATTTCATCCTTAGTTGAAAGGTAAGATCTATGTTTAGGTTCCCAGCCACAATCTCAACTTGTTGTTCCTCAGGTATGGACCATTTGCATTTGCTTGCTTTGTGTCTCCATATTTGTAAGAAAGAAGCAAAGGCTTCTCCATTTTTTTTTTAAGGGTGTAAAGTTCCTCCAATGTTATTTCAACATCAATGTTGTAGGAAAAGTGTGCTACAAATTGATCAATTATTTCTTGGAATGTTCTAATCCCTAGGGGTAGATGTGAAAACCATTTGATGGCTTGCCCTCTCAAACTTCTTGGGAAAAGATGCATTAGGTATGAATCATTGTATGACACTTCCATGCATGTGACATATATTTTTCTTATATGTTCCTTAGGATTTCCACGTCCTTTGTATTTTTCGAATTTTGGTATTTCAAAGCGTAGGGGAAAAGGAAACATAGTTATACTTTTGTCGAATGGATATGGACACAAGTCTTGAACCATGTATGATTTCTTTGTTTTCCCCATTTGAATATCTTAAATCTTTTGATTTAAAATGTGAAGTTGTGAGGATAAATCCGTAGGTGGAACATCTGGTAATGGATTATATGTGTTGCATAAATTTGGATCGTGGTAAGGAGGAACATTCATGTCATATGAACCTGTTTGAGATTGATTATTTCTGGTTTGATCTTGTGGATTACCTTGAGGTAAAGGACCATTTTGATATTGAGAATTTCCTTGAGGTAATGGACTATTTTGATATTGAGGATTTCCTTGATATAAAGGACCATTTTGATATTGAGGATTTCCTTGATATGAAGGACCGTTTTGATATTGAGGATTTCCTTGATATTGGGGAGATGTATTGTGAGATCCATACTGATTTTGAGGTACCATGTTTTGTTGTGATGAATTCAATTGTTGGTAATTGATGTGTGATGATTGTTGGAGATTTTTTTGTGACACCAATTTTTGTTGAGCAAGTTATTGTTGTTGATGTTGGAAATTTCATTGATTTTGATGTTGATGTTGTGGTTGTTGATATGGAATTTAATTTTGATGTTGTTGATGTGATTGTTGTTGAGAAATTTGGTTTTGATGATTTGTTTGACTTTGTGGGATTTTATATTGATGATTTGATTGTTGTTGAGTACTAGGGACATTTGTGTGTATGTTTTGTGAAGGAGGATTTATCTCATAGTTTTTCATGTTCATGTTTTGAGCATTGAATGCAAATGGGATATTGGTGTTTTGAGCATTAAATTTTGGTGGAATGTTAGTGTTTGGAACACCTAAATTTGTATGATTCCCTAGATTTTGAGTATTGTACAAGGGATTGATGTATTGATTTGTGTAATTTATTTGATCTATCCCTTGAGAAGTGACCATGGATTGACTTAGTACATTTGAAGATGGTTTAGGTAGTTGTTCAATAACATGATGCATTGAGGGGTCATTCCCTTGTGGACAAGTTTTTGTTCCAACATTTGATGTTGTTGGTTGTTCTCTAAGTTGATTTATGTCAAAATTGGCGAGAAGTTTAGCACCTTGTTGTGCAAGTATCAACATGTCTTGAGTGGGTTCTTATCATTGCCTCTACTAATTTGATAAAAGATTGGTCTTGTTGCATTTCTAATATTTCTTTAGGAGTGAAATCGTGAGTTTTATTGGTAATGTCCTCTATGTGAACTATTTCAACTTGGGATGGTTGAGTTGATGTTTTGAATTTCTTCGATGGAGGGAGTTCATGCCCTTGATAATTTGTTTGTGGCATCCCAAAATGTTGATCACTAACACCTATGTTGGTAGGAGCATTTGAACCATTTAGATTAGACGTCACGTTCTTTTTGCTTTGTGACCTTATTGTGACCATGCAAGTTGTCACAACTTTGGGAGATATTGATGTTTTACTCAAATGATTTTGTTCAAATGTTTCTTCAAATTGGGATAAAAGTGACACCTTAATCAAATTTGGACCATTTTTTTTAATGGAGTTTGGGTGCATGAATGATATGGGACCTTCAATGTAGATAAGGTTTGAACTAGATCTTTTGTTTCTAAGATTGTTTTAATGTTGTTGATAATGAGTTTGCAAACTTCAAGAGTAGACTTATGACTCTAAAGTTACTCACCATGATTTGATAATAATTTGACCAAATACTAAAAAATAGATTGTTTTCCAAGCAATATGGAAAATTAAGAAGTGAGGTGGAGATCTAGATCCAAATGAACAATGTCCAATATCAAGTTGTTATTTTGAGTGAATTGAATTTGATGTTTTGTTGTTATTTTGAAAAGTTGATCCAAATAAAGACTAATAATGTTTTGATGATTCTAATATGAAGTTTAGAAGTCACAATTTTGTTGGTGTTTTGAATGATCCAAATAGTCACAAGTTTGATTTTCATGAAATTCAGGTTTGCTAAAGTTTGTTGATCACAAATCAGAATTTGAAAATCTGTTAAGCTTGTTATATTTTTCAAACAGACAAAAGTGCATCAATGTTCACTACAAAAGTGTGGCTATGTGTACAAAAGCGCGGAGATTTCTACAAAGGCATGTCGATTCTCACAAAAGTGTCAAATTGTGGGAAAAAAAGCGTTGATTTATAGTTGTCTAGGTTTACTTTGGAACAAAAGTGTGGCAATGCAAATAGAAGCATTGAGATGCAACAGAGGCGTTGTTTTGATCAAAATAGAAGCATTTGACATGCATACAAAAGTGTTGCACTATCAAATAAATGCACTATAACTTGTTCAGAGGTTAAAATTTTGCAAATTTGTCAGCATGTTTGATGTTTGTTTTGTGTTTGAGTGTTTTTACAAATGATAAAAACATAGTAAACAATGTATTCAACTGACTTGATTGGTGTTAGATACTTTTTCCTGTGTTCTTCCACAAGATCACATTAATGTGTTTCACGATATTTTCACAAAAATACACGCCATAAAGCACAACCTATTTTTAGTAGTTAGATTGGGATTATCTTCAAAAAGTGGGCCCACTAATAGAATACCGCACAATGAATGGGCAACTAGAGCATGTCAAGGTCATGTACCACCTTGACACCTCTTACCTTAGAAGGAAAAGTTACTTGTGAGGGGTTTTATCGCTTCAATGAAGATTAGTACATAGTGAGTAACTTCATGTGTTGATCATGTCACATTGCACCACTAAGAGAAGACGTTCTACAAATGTCTCATAGGCTTCTAAATACAAGGTTCATAGTGGGTAGAACTCCATGAATACCACCACCTACACAAGTGTGATATTGAAACATCATCTCCTTAGTGTTTGGAATCACTCGGGACCACTTAGGAAGGCCTGGAAAGTCATGAGTAGATAAGGCTCAACTTTCATTTATTGCCCCTTTGATATAGCCCGTCGAAAAAAATGTGCTTAAGGTTGAACCTTGGGGTGTAGTCCTACGAAAACCTCCTAACAATAAGGAAGGAATGATGTTGCTATGTTCTCATCACCCAAGATCACACATAGTGCAAAGGGAGAGGATAGATAGACAGCTCATTCAGTAATAATGATAAAAACGCAAGTTAGAAGTATTTCTCTTCACCCAAGTTTGCACTAGGCGCAAGGGGAGAGGATAACTAACCTTCCAAACATGAAATAAAAAGCACATATTTCATTTTAAATGCACCAAGAATTCAAATGCCTGGATCTTTTTAAACATAAAATTAAAGATGCAAGTTGTTTGTTCAATTTTAAACCCAAAAATGGAGTGTGAAAGTTGTCTTGTTCATTTTAAAGAACTAAAATAAATGTTCATTTTAAATAACTAAAATAAATGTGAATTCATTTTAATGCACCAAATTTGAAAGATGGATCCTAGATTAGCTCTTCAAAAACAAATGTTAATAAACGCTTTTTTCCAAATGCCACGTGTTGTAACAACTAGCTCTGTCAAAGACAATCGAGAAAATAGCAAATGATTAGGGTTAAATCAAATCCAAATTCCAAATGAAATTGAAAAACTAAATCGGACAAAAGTGCAGGACTATTTTGACAGAAGCGTGAAATTTTTGACAAAAGCATGAAACTGTCAAAGGACAAAGGCACAGCCCTTGGACAAAAGCACAGTGTTGTTCACAGAGACATCTAAGTGTGGGAGTTTGGACAGAAGTGCAAACTTTTACACCTACAAATGCACAAACCTTGACAAAAGCGTGGGACTATCAAAACAAGCGTGTTGTGTTATTTCTACAACCTACAAAGTCGACAAACTACATAAAAATTTGATTAGACAGAGACATGTGTCCCACCGAGTGTGCCAAAATGTAAGTATATGAATTCAATTGATCAAATAACATAAAGTAAAGCAACTAAACTAAGCAACTGGTCAATAAAAGACAATACTCCAATAAAATTCAGTAAACATGGCTAAAAATGATTCAATTAACATGAAAGAAATCCAAATTCTAAACAATTGAAACAAATAACTAGCAAACCTCCAATCCCATTGTGGATTGATTGCAAATTTATGTGATATGGATTTGGATTGCTCAAATTTTCCTAATCCATGTTGTTTGCAAAAGCTTGATGATGATTGATAAGGGTTGATTCACAAAAGATGCTCTAGAATGCTCAAAATTTTAGACCAGAATTCTAGAGTAACTTTTTTATGAGGATTGTGAATTGAATTGATATGAAAAAAGCTTGGTATTTATAAATTTTTGAGATCATGATCAATGGTGAGGATTGAATTGGAGGATCAATGGATGAGAGAAGATTAAGGAGGTGAGTGTGGATCAAGGATTGATCAAGTGGTTGATAATCCATGAAGCATGGATCAAGGATTAGATCAATGGCTCACAATCCATGAAAGACTCAACAAAATTCCTTAATTCATAGAGAAGAGGTTGAAGATATTTTGAATTGGAGGAAAGAATTTGAATTTGAAAAAAGAATATTATTTGTGCAAGTTGGAGAGTTGGAGGAAAATTAGTCAATTAAACAATTATGAAAATCATTTAATTGTGCAAGTTGGAAAATTGGGATCTTTAATTTAATAATTGTGAATTATTGAATCAAAGAGGATGAAAGGCATTTAATTAAATAATTTGGTATTATTTAATCAAAAATGGAGAAAATGATGAATTATGATGAGTTAATCAAATAACCTTAAATATTCAATTAATAGGGGAACAAAAGTCAATTTAACTAAATAATTGGACATTGTTTAATTAAATAGAGGATTTAGGTGATAATGATGAGAAAATGGTGTTAGTGAGCGAGATCAAGATGTGTGATATGCTCAGGGTATTTTTAGGTGTCTACACAAATCTTTCCCTATTCTAATGGAGTAAAATTGTTTAAGAATTGAAAATAAGTTGTGGAAAAAAATTAGGGCTGAAAATAAGCAACTATATATTGCCAAAAATCAGATGGCTCCACAAATTTTTCCCATAAACGCTATTGACTAGCGGGGGGGAGTGAGGTCACAAACGAGCTTTAAAAATAATTCCTAAATAAGTTAATTAGTGACTGCTAATCAAAATAAACTAAACAGTCAGAATGAGGACCTACACTTACACATTATAACTAATGATCAAGTCATAATAATTTAACCTTAAAAATAAACCATAAACATTGAATATACCGAACATTATGATCATTTTCAATTTTTTATTTTATTTTGATCTTTAAATTTTGTTTACATCATAACAACTTATCCTAGGGCACTTAGGTTTACCAAGTTGGGACGCCAAATGCGAGAAAAAAGATCGCAAAATGAAAGAAAATAAACGTGGTTTGATGCCAGGGCACGCCCGAAATAATTAAGTTTCGCACGTATTACAGGTAGGCCTAATACAAATATTTGGACAAAGCAGAATAAGCTGAACAGAGAATCTGAAACAAGCGCACGTATGCGTACGAGCGCTCTGAGTGTTTTAGAAACAAATGGTCCACCACCACCACAACAGAATGAAGCTTACAGAATTTCTTTGGCTTTTGCTCGTATTCGTCATTCGAAACCCTAGACGATATAAGAAACTTTGAATGATCTGCAAATAAAACAATGGACAATAATGGCGAACAGTAAATAGGGAAATGGATGAGAATGGAGAAATGCCTGTGTTCCACTGTCAATGTTAGGCCAAAAATGGTTTGGAAATGAAAATAAAAATGTATGAAAGCGCAAATCTAAAAGATCAGTTTTATTCAATGAAAAATTGAATGATCATATTCAATTAAAATTTATTATTTTTATTTTTACAATTTTAAAAAAAAACAAGTGCATGAATTTTAAATTTTAGGATCTAACAAGAATAAGATCTTAGAGATTACACATATAAGTTTCAAACAATTAGCATTAAGAAGGATTATTTTGGAAAACAATTTGAAGAGAAAGGAAGGGTTTAGCTTTCAAATTCAGTTGCATAAAAGTTGGATCTTGAATTGTAAGAATATTTGTTCAAGTTGGAGTTTAAAATATAATTAGATTTGTTTCTGAATTTGAATTATTAAATCTATGTAAATAATAGGTTTGTCAAAAGAGAAAATTAGTGAAAGAAAATTATTGAATTTAGTGAATCAAATATAAAATATTCTAAAAAACATTTTTATTAATTGCTTATGAAAATTTTAAATCTTATAAAAATTAGATCTGAATAAATAAAATCAAATTTGAAACTCATATTAAAAACTTTAAATTTGAGGGGAGGGGGTGCCTAGTTCAATTGGCTAAAGCATCATGTCGCAAGCATGAGGTCATAGGGTCTGATCTCCCCCATCCTCGTGGTCCCAGTAGCACCAATGTTGAAAATAAAGATTTACCAAACGCACTACAGTTTATATGAGACTATCTAATTCCTATAATTTAAAAAAAAAATCTTTTAAATTTGAAAAATTAAAAAAACAAATTTAATAAACTCAAATTTATAAATTGAAAATTGGATTTTAAATTTTAATTCCAGATTCATAAAAATATAATTGATTAATCTAACTTACTGAATCTTATAAAAAAATATTAAATTCAATTACTTGCATTCTTAAAAGATTGTAAGATACCACCATATAATGTTTTTAATTCAATTTAAATTTACTTCCAATTCCAATTTTACATTCTTTGTTGGCATTAGCATTTCTTTTCAAATTTACTCGGCCATTGTGGTTTCCACCTTCACATTGTCACTTTTGTGATTAGATAATTTTGTCTTCAAACCAAAGAAGCTGTTTTTTTGTCTTTTCAATCATTGATGTTGTTTGATATTCTTTCACCTCACATGCATTGGTGTATGTACATAATATCCATGACCGACACCAAGAGTCAAAAGTATATTAAAAATGAGAATGGTAAGGAAACCTGGACAACTAATATTTTTTATATGGTGATTGAGTTGGAGATCAATATCTCCATGATGTCTGCTATCACATCAAAAATGGTGAAAAACGTAAGACCAAGAGATATGAATCTACAAGCTAGTGAGATGGGCTACGCATTCTAGTGTTGAGAACCTTAGCCTAGTCAAAAATAAATAAAGCAACGTTCTAAGCAAACTTGGGACTTAAAATGGTAAACTGATATATTTATGAATTAAAGGGTGCACATATGGTTCCCCTAATGATACCCTAAAGCTTAGATGATGAAATCTAATGAATTTATTTAGATGTCAAATAATTAAGACATATAGATGCATAAAAAAGTTACACAAGATTATGCTTTTTGATTTGTGGATTCTTATGTCAAAAACATCTAAAGACAATGACAATTAATTGTAGTGAACTCATCCCAACAAGAATGTGTGAGGAGGGAAGATGGTTCAATCATAGAAGAGAAGAGGTCACGAGTTAAAGTGCATGGGAAAAGAGAAGTGGGTTGATTGTCAATTTTTGTCATCAAGGGTGAAACCTATTTTAAATCCCTTTTATAAGACATACAAAAGATTGGATTACAAGTTAATTATTGGAATGATTTGCTTCAAAGACTATTTAGGTTATGAGATGTATAACTTTTAGATATAGAAAGCATCATTATATGGTCTTTTACAGGATTTAAATGCTTAAATCTTTAAGTATTACACAAAAAAAATTATTTGTGTATAAAAACTTTGCATGTCTTATAACACATGAAATAGTTCAGCTTTATTTACATCTCATTATAACTACTCTATATGAATTTAAAAAAGAAATAAGATGAAGTTATAACTACTTTATATGAATTTAAAAAAGAAATAAGATGAAGTAATATTATTTTTATAAATCTTATTGTAACATCTTATAATACTTCCAATATCTTTTACAAAATTAATCAACTCTGAGAAAAAGAAAATGTCCATACATGCTAAATGTTTGAACTTTCATTCCTCCGCATATTGCATGTGATCTAGGGGAGAGGGCCCAATAGTCGTGCGGGGTTCAATAGTCGCGCACTCAATCGTGATTATAATACCCAATAGTTGTTTATATAATGTCCAATAGTTGTGATTTGACTACCCATAATTAAACAAAATGTATGCTTTTGATCTAAAAAGCAACCAATCATGTGATACCACATCAGCGCTCAACTACTCATGATGTAATGCACGAGTATTGGTCTCACTATTTTTTGGGGCCTTCTTGGACACCTTGACAAAAAACATGTTGGTGTCGCATCATATTTGATGATGTGGCCCTGAAACCTTAGTTATAAGCAGAGAACTTGCCAAGTAAGCTGCTGTAAAAAATTGGGAGTGATTTGAAATTTCGACGTAGGATAATTAGAAGCGCGAAGTTAGGGTGCACGACTACTGGGCCCTCTCCCCTAGTAAATTCATTCTTTATTCTTAATCATGTTCCAATATTTTCTTAATGCATCTGGCTAGAAATATAATATAAAGTCCTTTTTGAAATGTGGCATATGACAGCAGGTACGTTTTAACTGCCAGGGAGGATGACAAGATATTTTTAGTCATGACTTGTCAATCTGAAGTACAAATATTTGGATACTGCTTTGACAATGTATAAACAATTGATAAACAATAACTTAAGTTTTTCATTCCATTTTTAACTTTTTTTTTTTCAGCTCATAACTGGAATACATCTTCAGATCTTCAACTGCACAACTTAGAACCAGACTTGTAAATTTACTATATTTTTTCTACTCAAGACTTTATTTCAAATTTGATGATAGGGTGAGGAGATGGGACAAACGCAAAACACCACTCCAAGACACTTTGGCATTTTGCCCTTCCACATCGACCATCCCCATCGTGAGATTGGGCTCCTAAACATTAAATGATAAGTTGTCACTGGTGCTTGCTATCTTACCAACACACTCACAGTAGCCCAAGGCAGAGGAAGAAATGCACATAGAATGGGATCCTTTCTGGCCGGAGTTGGCCTCTACTGCAGTTCATTTACTTGATCCTTCCCAACCCACCTTTACCCAATTTATTTACATCTAACTACATGTTAAAGTAAAACAAATCTTCAAGAACTAAACATGAATTGTCACAACTTCTCTCGCACAGCTGAAAAACTGACTAAAAATTAAAACATGATCTGCTTAAAAACCCATGAGTTACAAAGAGCAGGTGAAAGTTTTGCTCCCTACCCATTAACAAGTAGAGTATGAAGTAATCTACATAGAGAAAATTACAGCACAGAAATAAGCAATGAAAAGCAATAAACTAAAATACAAAGAGATTTACATGGAAAACCTGGTAATGTATCAGGGAAAGCCATGGGCAAAGGTCTCTCAATTACATGGAAAACCTGGTAATGTATCAGGGAAAACCATAGGCAAAGGTCTCTCAATATTTTATTATCTCTGATCAAAATCTGCTTTTACAACAATCTTGTATTGTCACTTTTTCTCTTAAAGTTATTTAAATATTACAGCCGTTTTAATAGATCAAATATTTAAAATTAAAATAATTTACAAGATGTAAAGTTATTAAAATAGACATGAATAACCAATGTAAAATACAATATGTGATAATTCAGTAATATTTCCAAAGTAAATAATTAACATAATAAATTGAGTAACACATCTGTATAATTTCATCAGGTTGATATAAAAATCATATATCTAATATTCTCAATATCTTTAAGCATCAATGGTTTTCAATACTTGTCTTAATCACAACACTTAGTTAGAAAGGCCACTCTCACCCTAGGAAAATTTTAATTGTATTGGCCCTCACTATGCCACACTTTGAGGCTTGTGTAAAAAACACAATCTATGCCTACTCACATAAAAAGGTGTGCCTACTCACACAAAGTCTTGACAAAGACAATCCTGGGTATACCGTGTACCCCAAGTTGGACATTCCCTTGTGCCCCTCTCCAATACCCATAGCCCACGAAACCACCTTCTTCCTTGAATGATCCCCATGCCCCTTTCCAAGTCTCACATAAATGCTTTATATAAGCCTTAAGAGTTGGTTTTCAAATCATCACACCCTTTCACAAAGGTTGTCGTTAATTGTTATTTAATAAAT
Source organism: Sequoia sempervirens (assembly GCA_007258455.2). NCBI lineage: Eukaryota > Viridiplantae > Streptophyta > Pinopsida > Cupressales > Cupressaceae > Sequoia > Sequoia sempervirens. The sequence goes on along the minus strand of VDFB02146553.1, from coordinate 6,590 downwards.
ATAATTATTCCTCTTTAAAAAAATCATAAATACTCTTCATTAATCTCCACTTTAACCAAAGGATCGTATTATCCTTTATTTTTCTCTCCTTTTAATGCTTTCATAGCTTTATTTTTACTTTGGGGAAAAAAATTCATAATAAACCCACAATTCATCTCACAACAACAAAAAATAACATGACAAACATAATCATAAGACATCCAAGTTGTCGAATCCTCCCTTCGAATAAGACTTTCCAAAAACAGAAAGTGTGCATCAATCAACTGCATGAGGCACACATGTCATCAAAAGCTTAATCAATACTAGATAAAGTAAACTGACTTCACATACCAACAGTTTACTCATTATGTTTCAACTTTCAACAATTCAATGAAAGCTATGATTGACATCTTTAAGAGGTTTTCCAATTTCCATTCTCAAGTACCTTGAGAAATTGAAAGTGAACTGGATCTTCAACTGTTAGATGCTCCCATATCTTATTGTGCCTCAGTCCTTTGTCATCTCAAGGGAAGATGCTAGGGGCAGTGACACATGGGTCCCCTTTTTAACCATATCACCGGACTGTCAATGGTTATGGCAATCTCCTCCACTCTATGAAGGCAGAAAAAGGCAAGTGGAAAAATATGTCTTCTGTCTGCCAATATAAGAAACCATTGTTAGACTATGCTTCATCTGCACACTCTTCAACTTCAAATTCAATATTTTGTTTGACTGATTGATTCTTGGTCAAGGCCATGTCAAAAACATGAGAAGTCTAACAAAGACAACTCTTAAGCAACAACTTGTCTTAAATCTATTACATTCTTCATGTCTCTAGCCTCAATAATCTATAAGTGCATCTAATTGGGGTCAACCATGGCACATCTCAGCCACTCCAACCAAGTTAGGCCTAACACTTTGATTTGTGTAAGGAAATGACCACTAATTCAAGAATGAAAAATGTGTGGCAATCACAACTCTTGATGAGGCAATGAACCCAACAATCGTGTTTTAATCTTTAGTACATGATTCCTATCTATTCTTGACAACCAAAAAATTCATCCAAATTAGGGTCAGCATTGGCAGATCTCAACTGCCTCTCCCACCAAGCAAGTCATCATAGGTTGTTTTGTGCATAGAAGTAATCACAGATCTGAACATGAAAAACTGGCTGGCAAGCAAAGCTCTGATCGGCCAACAAACTAATGGCTTATGTCTTTGCATTTATCATATGCTTTCACATCTCTATTTTCAACAAACAAAAAGTTCATAATGACCACCTTGGCAGAGCTTAGCCATCTCCGACCAAGCAAGGCATCTTAGGTTGTTTTGCACAATGATAATGACCACAAGAATGAAAAGTTGGGGCGACAATAGTAAACCTAACACTCGCATCTTTATATCTACTACATGTTTTGCGTCCCTCTTCTTGACAGTAACCTCCAACTAACCCATTACTAGGTTATTTTGCAGAAAGAAGTATCCATGAATTTGAGCAAGAAATCCTGAGTAACAAATCGCACACCTCTTTGAGTCTCATTACATGCTTCACTTCTCAATTCTCAACAACCACATGGGTTGTTTTGCACAAAGAAATAACCATGAATTCAAGCTTGAAAATTTGGGTAGTAGTAACAACTCTGAGCGGCCAACAAACCAAGGGGTGCAATGCCATACTGATCCACATCTAGTAGGAATGTGGGCAGCCACAATGTGGATTGTCCCAAGATTTTTTCAAGTTTCCTCGGGGAGGATACATATACTCAATCAAGAATCTACAATTGACTTCAGTATGTATTTCCACAAATTCTCCATTTGAATAACCTTTGTCTACCACCTGCTCACCCTTCACAAATGCAGATTTTCAAGCAAGATTCCGATACTAACAACTTCTATATGTGAAATGCTTTGGAATGAATATGCTACTTTTACAAACATCATTGTCAACAATACCCGCTCTGCCAATAACATGTTTATTGAATTAGCTGACTCACTGGCATCTTTTTAGTTCATAAATTTTCCATCTACCCTCATCCATTTATTTTTAGGTTTCTTCAATTTTTCTGTTTCTTTGGGAGAAACTCTTATCAACTTTTTCTTCTCAACATTTGGGATACGATATTTTGCATTTTGTGCTTGCACACATATTGCACATGCTAAGATCAGCATTTTCCCCTGTTACCTTGGAAGAAATTATTATCATCATGGTTTGAACGTCAATACCATAAGACATTAGCCATCAGGTATTATCATTGCATTTCCTACAACAAACAATTAATACTCCATTTACATTGCAATGTATTGTCACCGGGAACTTGTTTTCAATGTCAAAATTGATATTTGCTTTGTCTGGAGTTCTTGTAACCACCACTTGTGCCCCACATTCAGAGGACTTGTATACCTCTGTTCTTTGTTCCATAACCATTCACTGAATGGCCCAGAACTTGGCAAATGTCACTGAAAGCATTCTCTGGGAAATTGGCATTAGTGTGAACTTCCATCCTATGGGTGGTATACCAAGCTTCCTTAACATCCTTAGCCTCTTCCCCATTTCCATCTTATTCTTGTGCAATGCCTCAATAGCTTTTGAATTGGACTTGTCTTGAGTTTCAATGTTGATAGCCAAATCATATGCCTCTTGATGGTTAGTCTGGGTTAAATGTCTTCATCTGAAAATACTTGATATTGGAAGAAGTCTTTCAATAAATCACTTGTTCCAAGTATGTTTGTTGGTTCATTTTCTAATTTTCCAGCAATTCCTTCCATTATTTCTGATATGAGTGGCTTCTTTCACTCTTCCCTCTGCTCATTTTCTAGATTTCCATGATCATTTTATTGCTTCTCATATGCCACATATACCCATCTAAGGATACCTATATGCAGCCACCCAGAACAATCAAATCTTTTCGCTAATTGACCATTTGATGTCCAAATACTCTCACCTGTACGACAGTCTTGAACTGGATCTTTCTCATCCCCATATGATTTAGGCAGCTTCTACCTGATATGAGGTTGGCTTGCCATTCTATTTGTTCTTTTGGTGTTGAAGTCCCCTCATATCAGAGTCCACTCCTTAGTATTACCAAACCTGTCTTGGCTTCCTCCTAGAAAGCCCCGAGTGAATCACTGCATCCTCTGCTTTTGTGTTGTCAGTCACCTCATGTTATGCTTCTTGTTCAACCCTTCTCCACTAGCAATGAGAATGCTATTTCATCTTCACCACTCATTACAAACTTTTCCAATATTAAATGTTCGCTTTATAAGCATATTTGAACATGCTTCCTGAATGAATACAAACCTCAATCAGAAGCAACTAACAATTTTTGTCAAGCATTACAAACTATTCAAAACTAAGTGGATTTTAAGGGGATGGTAACAAGCTGCCTCCTACAACGTCTATTTTCCAGTTCTTTGTTACACAAATCATGCAGATCACCTTACTTCATCTACTGCTAGATTTGTTCCCACTTCATAATACATTTTTGTGTAAGGACTAAGTCATATATCTCCTGAATATCTTTCCTCAATACTTTCTTGTTTTTCCCAGATTTCCCCTAATCTACATCTGGCCAGGCCGAGTATATGGTGCCAGGCCACCCCAGTCAGCCCAATAAAATGTGCCATGTTATCTTTGTCAAATACACTTGTTTACCCTTTCGTTCTTGTTTTTCACACAAATATTGCATCAAAAGTAATGGCAAACCAAGAGGCAGCAGAAAGGCCATCAACTAGTCAACATATTCGTTCGACACCCAGTTGCACCAAACATCACTGAGCCTAACAAGAGTGCTGTAAGCTAAATGGTGAAAGTGATCTCTAATAGAAATAGTACATAAAAAATTTGAGTATCCAACCTATCTTCCATTTGCTTGCTTCTTTTCTTTGTCCAATAAATCTACCAATAAATGACTCTCTGGCCAATCCCTACAACTCCCTCTGGGTTGTCAATGATGTCATGCTTGGCATGTTAGTAACGATTGATCAAAAGAGATGCCTGGCCTAACATCAATCAAGCTACAATGCAAAAATGTAGAGTAGAAAATATAACCAAAACAATCATACTGAAAAAACCTTAGTTTGAACCATAAAACTGACACAATATTCAGAACAGAACAAGGATAAAACAGTTAAGGCAAGGTACATTAAAACATGGCATTTATTTATAATCACTAGTGCAATGTAGATTCTCCATGGCTAGAAATTAATCACAAAATGCAAGAGTTAAACATCCAAATGTAATTTACTATGTACAAGTTTACAACCAACAATATAAAATGAGAGTGCCAATATTTTATCGATCTCATAAATGCCAAAATATAAAAAATACAGCCAGTCTTATTTATTTATTACTAAACTTTCATTCCTGCATGGGTCAATTACAGGATTATGGAGAGATGGCTATGTTTAAGTGTGATCTCCAGAGACCGGTACAGATGTGTCAAAAGTTACAACTCCACCCCTAAACCCTAATTCTTGGTCAACAATGTTTATGCTGGTTTCGAAATTTTTTACCAGCCCCAGGCTTAAGGCCAGGAGATACTGTCTCCCTACCTCTTCATTTTGTTAGAGCAAGCCAAGGGAAGATCAATCAGCAAAATGAAATTGGAAGTTAGAGCAAGACGTTTCCCTATCATTTCCAAGTTCTCCTTATCCCATTAACGTTTTCTAGACAATATGATGTTTTCAGGGTGTTCATCGCTGCAAGAAGCAAGCCATTTAAAGACTACAGTATGTGGAAATGAAACTGGAAGACAGTTAGAAAATTCTCAGAAATTGTGAGTTTCTTCCTCAATATCAATCACAGAAGACAGATTCAGATATATATTTGTCCCAAGCTTTATCCAGAAGTCACTTCCAAGAACATATTAAGGGATCCCCTTTCTTCAACATAGGAACAAATAACATTGAAAACTCAATTGACAGATTTCAGAATGAACTTGAAGGCGGCAAGGCAAATTTCTTATCTGGTGCAAGTTAACTTCAGTTTTTTGCATGATCTTACTGTTTTTTTGTCAAATCTGAAGATTTCTGCCAGGGTTCACATGACTATCTCTATACGAAAATGAAAGTGGCTGAGGAACCCACTCGAGATACCCCACTTTACCTGCAAACCACAATAAGAATCATCAAGAAAATGGATTTTAAAGAGCTGAGAGAAAGGTAGACAAATCCCTTTCCGGCATGACCCACACTTGAACTTGTATAGGCAGCACAGTTGAAGACTACAGGAAGGAAATAGAGAGATATCAACTTGACTTGCAAATCGAAAAAAACAATCAAATGAAATAGAGGATAGGCTAAAGGGATGATGAATAAGAATCCTAGAAGCCACTACATGCCTTAATCGAGTAAGTTGCACTCATATAATGATAGCTTAAGTGGATGACAAAAATCCAGTTTGAAGAAGAGCCTGGAGATTGGATGATCACATCTTTCCATGGATAACTGCTAGAGATGATAGCTAAACCCAAAACAACTTAAAGAAGTGGGGTATAATGATAGCTAAAATGGATGACAAAAAATACAATTTGTAAAACAGCCTGGAGATTGGATGAAAACATCTTTCCATGGATAACTGCCATAGATGATAGCTAAACCCAAAACAACTTGAATAAGTGGGGCTTCCCAAGACCCTCACAGTGCATTCTCAGTAATTTGCATCTATATGGCTAGCTTGCAAATCATTACCCAGGAGGACTATGATTGTAATACTCCAGAGATGCCTCCCACCCTAATGACTCATTAACACTCTAGTTTGTTGCTTAATGAATGTTGTAAGATATTGCATCACGTTGTGTATTATGCATAAATAGAAAGAAATCTGTGTCTTTCCATGCAAGAAATCTGTGTCTTTATATGAAAGAAATCTGTGTCTTTCCATGCAAGAAATCTGTGTCTTTATATGAAAGAAATCTGTGTCTTTCCATGCAAGAAATCTGTGTCTTTCTATGAAAGAAATCTGTGTTTTGCCATGAAAGAAGTCTGTGTCTTGTCATGAAAGAAATCTGTGTCTTTCCATGCAAGGAATCTGTGTCTTTCCACGAAAGGAATCTGAGTCTTTCCATGGAAGAAAATCTGGGAATAGTTAATATAAATCTTATCTCATGCTTGGACTATATTGTCTGAAATAAGTATGGAATCTTTTCCTTTAAGTATCTTTTGAAAGTTAAGAGCTTAGTTAATCAAACAGAGACATAATGCTAGGTTTCCTGCTGTTGTCAGGAAGAACAAGGAAAAGAACAGTTTCTGTCTTGTGTGCATTCTGTCAGGTGTGTTGTGATAAAAGGGTCTTAAGTCATAAGTACCTAAACACCTTGAAACTGTTGAAGATTTTGTTGAAGTTCAAGTATGATTACAGCAGTAATTTAGAACTTTGTAAAGAATTAAGTGAAGGGAAGTGTATCCCAGAGTCAGGACCTGTTGAACAGCTATGACTAGAAAAGGAAATAATATAGGAAACAAACTGTGAACTGAAGGGTGACAAATAAAATACGCTGTTAACAAACAGCAATACCCTAATAAATTATGACAGCTTCAAATATGAAGTCAAGAGTAAGAAGGTATATCTTGTAAGAATTCCTACGTCCTTAACTCTGAAGAGACAGTTGAAC
>VDFB02146552.1:0-43781 GCA_007258455.2 Sequoia sempervirens | reverse complement strand
TTGATGTTAAGTAAGTTGTTGTTGGTAATGTCATGATGATGTGGTGATTTTATTATTTAATTTAATTTTAAGGTTATGAAGTAACACTAATAATATGTTTGGATTTGATTAATAAAATTAATTTAATTATAAGGTTACCTGTTTCATTTGGAATTAAATAAAGAATTAGATTCAATGATAAAGGTCAATTTAATTATCGTTGGGAGTTAGTTATTTAAAATAGTCAGATTAAATGAGGAAAGGTAATTATCATTTAATGATTAAATTCAATTAATAAATTTAAAAGTGATAAAATATTAAAGAGGATTAAAATTTAAAATTGTACTTAAGTTTAAATAAATTACGGTAAAAATATTTATTTTAATTAAAAGTTAATTATTTATGAAAATTTGTTTTAGTTAAAATTTAGAGTTAAGTGGAAGTAATTTAAAACAAAAGAAGTTATTGGTTGAAATTAAATAAATAAATTTATAAAGTAATGATTAATTAAAGTGGGTAAATAAAAATTAGTTATTTTTGAAAATCTTTTACGGGGGAGAAAGAGGAGTTAGGGCGGTTGAACGGAGAATTTGGTATTTTCTTTAAGAAGAGGCAAGAAAAAATTTAGGGGGAGTTCTCTCTGTGAACCAATTGGAGAGCACTTTCTTATTCGAATGTCATTATACTCTTTGTTCGCTTCTGCATTGACCAAGGGTTTGAGGATGCAGCAAAAGTTTTAGGCGTAATTGCTTCTGTTATGGCTGATCCATCCTTCAACCCCAATAAATTGTATGTCCTTTTATAACCATGTTCTTTCAGCCACAATTTTGATGCACTTTTTCAGATTCTTGGAAGAAATTATAGTCATTTGGTAATATGCAGTCACGTTTCGGTTTCTTAGAAGTATATGGCTTGTAAATATATTAGGTATATGTTATGCAATTATTTGGATTGTTGTATGTTTATGTTTTATTTAGTGTAACCGATTTATCTTAGGGCATGTAATTGTTGAAGAAACCCTTGTTTAGGGATGTCATGGCCTTTTCTTTCACCGAGTAGAACAGTTAATAAAATCAACGTAAATTTATGTTTACCGAAATTGATGTCAAAACAGAAGAAAATAAAATAAAATAAATTAAAATAAAATTTGAATAATAATGATAATAATTACCATCCATTGAGAGTCATAGTTAAGTTGTGATATAAAGAAAATAAAATTAATTTAACAAGATTAATCTAATTTTAACCTATAAATATTTATTGTTTTAATAAATCTAATATTAATTCTCTTGATTTTGGCCGATAGAGGCAAGTTAATTAGTTCCTGATAGAGCAGGGCATTTCACGAGGGTTCCTCCCTTTGCTTCTTAAATAGCTTGAACATCCTCTACCTCTGCAACTCTCCACTCATTCAAAACTAATTATTCTCTCGATCACTCTAGTGTAATTCAGGCCGACACCCGCTATAATCCTTCGTATAATCTCTCAGATTGGTTGAATTTTGACAAATTATCACCTATGCTGATAAAAAAAATGGGTAGACTTTGCAGGAAATTCTCATAAGTCACGTATTTGCACCTCACCTTTCTTTCGCCCTTAGTCTTGCGGATAACATTTGTGATTTAATAATAATGCAAGTAGATGGCGGTATTTCCAAATTTCAATATTCACTTTCTAATATACTTGGCAGCCTGTCACAGTATCAGCATTTAGAGTTGAGGCGTTGTACAGGATTAAATAGTCTCCCTGAACCATTGGCAACCCGTCCCAGCTATAACTTTTCGAAGCTGTAATAATTTGTTGCTGTTTTCTATTTTTTGTTGTTATCTTTCTAAGCTGTTGGTGCATGAATTAGGTCTCGTTTTGTTTTTTTTTAAGATGATTGACAGAAAATAATAACACTGAATTTGAATATTTTTATTATCTATAGATCTATTTTTATTTCTTATTATATTTGTTAAATATGAATTATAATACTTCGTGTGGATATATAGAAATACATTTTTCGTTATTTTTATAGAATTTTAGATTCATATATGTTTTTGTATTTGATATATAAACTCCACTTCCCTAGTTTGTTTCAGCTGGTTTATTTTACTTTCTGTTGGATAACTTTTGGCTGAGAAAATATTCGGTTGTGCTACAGAATTATGTTATAGTTGACTTTATTCTTATAAAGGAAATTAGAGATAATTAAAGATAAATGAAAGGGAAGAGTAATTGCATTGTTTTAGACTGATTTATAATTTCTCTTTCAAGTATAAGTATATAAATATTTATATATAGATTGGGTATTAATTATGTGAGGGACACATAGATTCTTGTATTGTTAATAGTTAGTATTTATTTGGGTAAGTTTGGAATAATAAATATCTTCCTCTTTAATTTGAAATAAATAATTACTTATTTTTATAGAGATTTAGTTAAATAAGTGAATTGAAGTAAATTAAGTTTAAAAGAAAATATATTAATGCATATATATAGGGTTTTAATGAAAGAATACATTTTGCCTATGTGAACTTATTGTGTAACATTGGTAGATTAGTTTATTCTTACTTTGGTTAGTTCCAAGTGGAATAGTTAAATTAGAAATAGTGAAAAGTAGAGTTTTGTATGTGCTTGCTCTTCGTAAGTAAAATATGAATCGAGTGTTAGAATGTTCGGTAAGATAGTGAGTTAAGTAAAAGTGTAATTTTATGGTAAGTGAAGTAATAAAAGGTGATAAAGAATTTTAGTTAGATAGTTGATTTGTAAATGAAGTATAGACTTCGCTTTAGAAAATAAAAGAATTGGGTAAATAATTAAAGTGAAAATGGTTATTTCGCTAGGTTGTTTAGTAAAATATTATTTAACAAAGGATTTTAACCGAATAAACATTATTGAAATAGGTATTTAATTTTGTTGTAGATAAATGAACTGTGTATTTAGTTAAAGTAAATCAGTTTATATGGTTAATTAAGTTTTAGGGTTCACTAAAGGAGATAAGTGATTCTACATTTACATAGTTTCTTTTACTTGAAGGTTAAATGATAAAGTTATTTTTAAGTGAGGATAAATCCAGGTTCATAGGTTAATTAATTTAAATGATATTGATTAAATGTTAAATGTTTTTACCTTTTTTGTTATCTAATGAGTCCGTGAATAATAATTATTTATCAAACTACTATGTGAAATAATTTATTAGTATCATCACCTTAGGATTATAATAAAGTTGTAATTTATAGAATTGTCATCTTAGTATTACATTTTAAAGTTATAATTAGGATTCATATTAAACAGTCGATGGAGTTGGTTATCTTATAAACGATATAGTTATTTTAAATATAATTTGTAGTAAATATTCTTTTAATTAAATTAAGTGGATACCTTAAAGTAAGAACATTGAAATAATGCCTAAATTAAAGGAATGTCTTTATGGTTATAAGGTGTGAGTGATTGTTGTTTTAAACAAAGTGTTTTGATTATTGGTTTAAGTGTTATGTAATTGTTTTAAGATGGGTGTGATTTGTGGGATATTTATGGAGATGTCTCGATGGCCTGTTCATTGTAAGTGTTTTATGATAGTGTTCTTCAAGGTTGATGTGTCTAATGGTCCTTGTATGTAATTATGTGTGTAAAATGGGAACCCGTATTATTGTTCATGATTGTTTTAATTTGTGTTTGGAAGAGTATGCTTGAGAATTAGTGTCTTGTGGCTTATAACATTAGATTATATCTTCACTTTGCAATATTGTGATATCCTTAAATGATGAAAATGTTTGATCGTTAGAATAATGTTCTTTTTAGATTATTTCAAGTTACTTCTTATTGAATGAATGGATATATTATTAGAACGTGTGGTTTTATGTATTCTTTTGATGTGACTTTTCGTGAGTTGATTTTGGGTTGGAAATTTTCTCTCAATGCATGTTGCTATTCGTTGGGAACCCATATGTTTTCTTTTGGTTCTTTACCCTAAGTGGCAAATTGGTTAAGGTTATCTTTGTCATGATTGACGATTCTGCTTGAGTTGTTAATGAGTCAAATTGAAAGTTCTTTGAATTATGGGTATTCTGAGAGGAGAAAATAGAGGTTTCCCTTGGATGTCCGATTTAGTTCGTATCAAAGTTGTTGATGTTGTTTAAGGGAGTTGTTGATCTTATTTTGATGTATTCTCTCATCATATTTGAATTGAAAATAGTTCTTTAAGGTTTTTCTTTTATTGTTGTCAGATTTTCATGGGGAAACCCTAGTGTAACTTTTTGAGAATCTTCCAGAGGCTTGTGTTTATGGTTGGTCAATGTTTTCTCTCTATGTGCCTTGATGTGGCAAGTGCCTTGATTTTTGGATTTTGAAAGGGTTGTACGAGAATTGTAAGATTTTGATTATGTGTTTTTAGCGAGATGGGTAATGCCTTGCATGCCACCATAGATATAATGTACTTGTTATGTTGTACAACCCTTGGATTTGTTTTTTATGTTTTGAGTGTCTAGGAGGAGAGTGGCTCTAAGTATGGTCTACGCTATCAGTGGGCCAGATAGCCCCTCATAGGAGTGAATTTACTGGCGATAATTTAAATAATTAACTAGGGTGGGTAGAATCATTACTAAAAAGATAATTGATGCCTCATCCGCCTTTGAGTGCTACCAATGCACTAAAGGGGATTGAGAAGGTCGGTTGGCATGTTCATTGCCTTGTCTTCGGCGGTAATGGACCGCATGAGCAACCCTATGGGCACCTTGGAAATAGGTAGTCTGGATAACCATAGATGGAGGCGGCTCCTAGCGCTCGGATTGTTTGGATAATTCGTCAGTAGACGGAGGTGGCACCTTGCGATAGGTAGTCTGGAGAATCCATGTTAAGCCATGCGATGACACTCTCCTCTAACACTCCTTATTATGTTGCTTCTTTGGAAATCCTCTGGAAGTGGGTCCTTGTCTTGAGTTGATGGATCATAGTTGTTTGAATTGATTTGTGGTTTTACCCTATTTTATCCATGGTGTATTCTATGGTCTTGTATAAATCTTGTTGATAATTTGGGTTTCGACCTTGTACTCTTATGGTACTGTGATATGATGTTATTATATTGTATCATTGCGATTCAGAATTGTGATATGTTTATTAATTTCATCTTGATTTGGAAGTGTTTTATGATCTTCCTTTGGTTCCTTGTTTATTGGCTATTGCTTTGATTTAGGTGATGAGTCTTATGACTTTAAGTTGTTATGTTGACTCTTGTATGTGGTTGATTATGTAATTGTAATCCTTGAGTTTTATGATACTTTTGTATGTTGTTGGGTCTTGTGGTTCCATGTTTGGATGTTCTTGGTTGAGGTCTCTTTCTTGTTAGCTCCTAGCACGGGGGGTGGGTCTTCGGACTCACATGGTCGGGTGGAACATGCCAAGCACCCCATTGGGTCCCCAGCTGAGGATTGAGAGGTGTGGATTGGTGCTGTTGCAGCGACTCCAGAGTTGTATTTGTCTTGGAGCCAGTTATGATATTTGTATCATGGTATCTTGTGTATGGTTTCCATTCATATTTGGAACACTCTTGTATCATTGTACTTCTTAAACATTGTACTGTAATGTAATGTAACATTAAACCTTGTGTGGATATTGGCCATGGTGATTGTTATTTAATGTGTTGTATTTATGTGCAGATGGCTTTTTATCAATGAATTTTCATATGTGTGTTATATTTGTTATTGTTCACTTTATATCTTTAGATTTTATTCTTTATGGTTGTTGTATGGATCTAAGTCACGTAATGACTCCTCATGTACGCCAAGGGATGTATGTGTTAATGAATCCATTTAAATGAAATTCATGTTATGACTTAATATGTATTACATGTATGTTATGTTTACTTAAAAAAAAATTATGTGGTAATTATTGTGTTGTTGTCCTTGGGGGTTCGCACGGCGGGCGCATGTGAAAACATATTTCAATCATATATCACTTTTGAGAGAGAAGGTTACGGAGAATGAAGTGAAGCTTGAGTACATGCCTAAAAACGATCAGGTTGTTGATATATTCACTAAGGTTCTTCCTAAGGATACTTTTGAGTATCTCCAAGAGAAGTTAGGGGTTATTGCCCCTCCTTCTTTGAAATAGATGCATAAGGATATGCATCATTCTAGTGGATTTCAAGATTCATTCCTTAGTCTAGCTGATGTTGGTGGCTACCCTCAAGGGGAGTAGGTAGTGGCATTACTGATTGTTGCATCTTCATAAAAGTGTTTTCATTGTGCAAGTTGGGTGCTAATTTTGTGCATGCACCATAAAAATGGATCATTGACATTTTCATGGTCTTTTAGATCTTTCTCTCATGATGCTTGGTCTATTTTTCTTTGATTTAATGTTGCAATGTAACTTATTCATTCACATTAGGTCCTAAATATTCAAATTATGATGTCTTGTGAAGGTGTTGTAACACATTTCTACACTTTTCTAGGCTCTTTTCATTATAATTCATCTAAATATCAATTCTTTTTATCCCTTATCAAGTCCTATTTTTAAGTGGTGTAAAATCTTGTAACAAGCTTTCACACTTTTCTAGGCTTGTTATCACTATTTACACCTTTCGTATGCTTTATTTATCCCCTTTATGCACTCATAAGCCTTAATTAAGTTTGCTTTTGAATGTAAACCTGACAAACAACATTAAATAAAACTTAATTCCCAACACCCACTTACAAGCCTAAAGTGGGACCCATTCACCATGGGTGGAGAATGAGTCCCTCTTGGCTCCAAATGCAAAATAATTCAAAAATTATTTTGGATTTTTATTCAAAAAGACCTTATGTCGGCCTATGATGTTATATTATTGGGTAATTAGGGAATAAGTGTGTATAAATAAGTATTTTTCCATCCATTTTATCCCCCCCATTCATCATATTCACTTAATCATCTCATACACTTAAGCATTCAAGAAGTTTACATCATTCAATCAAGAAATCACTCAAGCATCTTAGAGCAGCCATTGACATATCTTCAGACTTCTTCGACAAGGTTTGGTGAGTTTAGGACACTTGGATGTTGTTATTCATCATTCCTTTGTTGTTTTCTATTTCATTTCTTTATCAAGGTTTTGATTACCAAAGTGGGATTTGACCAAGGCAAATCCCTATACTCTAACCCATAATCATTTTTCCCCTATTCGCATGAGTGTTTCCAGGTCTTGTAGGAATATTTGTTAAGGAAATAGGTGTTGTAAAGTGGTAAACAAGTCATAAAAGTGTTTCAATTTAATTAAACCCTAATTCAATCTTGGAGACAACATTCAACTCATTTTCTACAGATTTGATTCCATCAACCCGACAAGAAGACAAGTGCAGATCTGGGCCTACATAATTGATCTTTGAATTTGAAATTTTTGGACATGGATCAATTCACTATCAGTGGTGAATGAGTCCCACCTATAGGTTGGAAAAATTGATTTCATTAGAATCCAATTCTCAACAATCAGAAAGCAGTTTTAGGTCATTTTACTAGGAGGATTGATTCGCCATCAGTGGCAAATGAGTCCCACTGGTCATAAACAATTTTTTTTCCAATTTCCAAAACCTTCCAAGATCAACATTCAACTTCCAGGTTCACTATGTTAAGTCTCATTCAATTTTTTTGCATACCTCACTGTGTTTTCAAACATTACATATTTCATTAGTTTTGCATTAATAATCAATCAATTTCATAATCTAGTTGCATTTAGATCATTAAATTTAGTCTCAATTCCATCTTTCATATCTTAGATTGAGTGAAGCACCTCAATTTTAGTGTTCTATCTCTCTCCTTTTAGATGAAAAACCCTAATAGTGCAAGAGAAGTACATAGAACACACCATAAAATTGATGGTTCAATGTGTATTGGTTTGTGCTCCTAAGAGGGAGTATACATAATAGTAAAGGAAAGAGAAGTTGTAGAGTAGTAGTAAGTAGGTTGATTGATGTCAAAGGGAGATAATAAATGTAAATATTTTGGTCATTTTCCATTGATGTCAAAGGGTGAGAGAAATTCATGTGAAAAAGAACAAGTTATCATGGGTAGAGAACGAGTTGTGAAGAGAGAGTGTAATGAGTATATTTTCAAAGGGGGAGGAAAGAGAAAAGGAAATATGTATGGTGCAAAACTATTATGCCTTTGATGGTTTTTCACATCATGTGTTTCTCGTAATAATTCGCGGTTTCGCTGGACTTGTGTGTGTGTGTTTCATTGGTTACTGAGTTATTTGATTGTGTGGAAAATATAATATGTTAGTAATCATGTTTAAATAATTAATTAAATCATAAATGAAATTGCAAGGTTATTTAAAATATAATTAGGAATTAAAATAATAATAAATTAAATTAAATCAAATAATTTAGAACAAATGATCAATCAAATTAATTCGTTAAAAGTAAAAGTGATATTGTTAGATAAATTGATTTAAATTGTTATGAACATATAATCTTGAAAAGATAATTATTATCATAAGAAATTTAATGAATGCTTATTTAGAATCTTGCGAATGGTTGATTTTAATTATTTTAATGTGGAAGTAATTAATTAATAAAGTTTTGTGAAAATAATGAATATATATATATATATTTAAATAAAAAGTTCATTTCTATGGATTTAAATTTATTTAATTTTTAATCAAATGCATGATAAAAGAAAATGAAATAGAAATACACGAAAAGGCAACAAAAAGAATTAAGGATTAAATATTATTTTGATTTATTTCTTGAAATGTGATTGTTGGTATTCTCTGGAAGAGGAAACAGAAGAGGCTTCTTGTGTGAGTTTTTATTTTGGTTTGGGAAGGGGATTTCATTCTCTCCCCAACAGATTTTTGGGAATTTGGCAGTCATCTTTCTGTGATAGTATTGCATTCTTTTATTATTCTGAGAACTCATTGAGGAATAAGATTGGAGTTGAGGGGAGGATCTTGTAGCCGCTGTTGGAAACATTCGTTGGAAGAGGATTGGACGGGCAAAAAGGAATAGAGCTTCTACAGATCTACTTCAAACGCAGGACGCCAGGTTCCTCTCTTATTTATTTGTGTAGCATTAAATAAAATAGCAATTGATTGGAATTGTTTCGCTGTGCATGAAATTTTCATTTGGGGATTGGGATTGCTGTTTGTTAAAATAGAATTTGGTTGGATTCTTGACTGTCAATTATTAGATTGAAATTTCTGGGAACTTGAGACTGTTGTTTATTTAAATGAAATTATTTGTTGGGTTTTGGATTGTTGTTTATTAAAATGAAGCTTTGGTTGGGATTCTGGAAATAAACTGTATTGCTGTGGTTCTCGAAAAATAAATAAATGAAAAAAAATAATTACCTTACTGTAAATTTCTGGGTTGCTGTATATATATATATATATTCTTCAAATACAATTTTCATATAAATATATATATATATACTGTAACCTGTACTGTTGATTGTTATTCTCTGTTTTCGAATTATTTGCAATATAATAAATATATATAAGATATATATATATATACATATATATATATATATAAATAAATAAATATTGAGTGTGAAGTTTAATTCTTAAATTTTGAATTGTCGCCATATTAAATTTGTTTGAAATTATTAAAGAAATAAAGATAAAAATTTATAAATCAAATTTTCGTTGTTTAAATAATGTGAATTTATTTTTAAAAAAAGAATAAATAAAAATAAATAAAAAAATTTATGGGTTGAGTGGTGGGTCGGCCTCGGCTGTACCCACCACCCCACCCAACCGGCCGTGGTGGTGCAGCAGCCTACGGGCTACCGCAGCAGTCCAAAAGACTACTGTGACAGTCCGTAGACTGTCCACAGCAGTCCGTCGGACTGCGGTGGCAGTCCGTAGACTGCCACGGCCGGGCGACAGCTATTGCCGTGCCGGCTTATGGGTATAAAATGCCCATTCAAATTTATCAATATAAATTTTATTATGTGTGAATTTCTATTTTATCTTATGTGCAAAATTTTACTTTTTAAATATGTTTTATTTATATATTGTGAAATTTTACTTATATATATATAATTGTTTTTATATTTGTATATATATATTTATTGATTTATTCAATTATAATTGTATGTCACAATTTTACTGTGATAGTAATTTAATTAATTCTGTTATTTAAGAGGAATATATATAAA
This sequence comes from Sequoia sempervirens, assembly GCA_007258455.2. Lineage (NCBI taxonomy): Eukaryota > Viridiplantae > Streptophyta > Pinopsida > Cupressales > Cupressaceae > Sequoia > Sequoia sempervirens. Next base: position 33,686 of record VDFB02146552.1, on the reverse strand, counting down.
TACCATTTTAAATCTGTTTAATAGATATTCTATTGATTTAACTATTAGCAAACAAATGCATCAATATAATCTGTTTTGTTTAAAATTATATTTTCTGTAATTTATCTGTTATCTAGAAAATAAATATTTAGATTCTATTTCTTCTCTAATTAAAAATAAAGCAGGAATTTTTACAAGGAAAATATTAGTAAAATAGAAAGAAATCCGTTTTATTGATTTGTTAAATTACAACTTGGAAAGGATATTGTTAGCAGAAAAATCATTTACAAAAGTAAAACAACATTGATTTATTTAATTCTTGTTCTGAATAAATATTTTGGAATAGAAAATAATTCCTATTAATTTGTTAAATTACAATTTTAAGATGATAAGTTAGTAGAAAATATCAATTTACGAATATATGATAGCATGGTTTATTTAATTCTCGCTATAGTATGAATATTCTAGAAGTAGAATTTATTATGAAATTAAATAAGTTATCTTTTCATTTTTATTCTTGAAATTAAGTCTTGTAGATTTGTTAAAATTTTAGAAAAGATCTATTCTCTTTCTACTTTCCTTCATCAAAAAGAATTAATATATATAAATATGTAGTGGTTTTAAAAAGAATTTATGTGTGTAAATTTATTTAGATAGATTTAAGATTTTAAGGTGGTAATTTCTAATATGTAATTTGAGCATTTAGAGAATTGTTATTATTGTTATTTTAAAAGTATAGACAATTGGCCTTATATGGTTTTCACAATTAATTTAAATATTGGAAGTATGTTAAGTGAGTATGATGAAAGGGGAAATTTAAATGTATGGGTATAGTTAGAGATTGATTAGGGTAATTTCGAATTGGATAGTTTATTGGTGAAATGGAATTTTAATCTTTTGAAAATTGACTTTCTTTATATTCATTTAATGGTTGATTTGTAAGTTCTCTTTTTGGATAAATCTTTTAGAAAACTTGTGATGGTTATCATGAATTGTTTTAGTTAATTGAGTACTTTCGATGGGTAAGTTGTAAAGTCATGTAGTTTTGGTGGTTAATTGATTGGCTATTAAATATTGTTCTTGTTTGAATTTTTGGTTGTTGGTTATTATGCAAATGCTTGATGAAGTGGTGAGTGATTGAGTATTTAAGGTGTTCTTTAATTTGGTCCCTTGGATGCCTGGTTGCATGCTTTTATCTCTTTTATTGAAGGATTGTTTTTGGGCATTTCCATATTGGTATGAATGCCATTGGAGATTAATTTTGATTCAAGGAATCCTTTGTCATTTAATTTTGTTGCAATGTAATTGGGAACTCGTGGTTTGGTTTATGAGTTGTGGATGGTTGATCTTCTTGAATTTCTGATTTATTTTTGTATCGAAGTTGATCATGTAGTCTGGATGGAGTTGTTGATCTTATTTCAATGTTTTCACTCATTATATTTGAATTGAAATTGATCTGGTGGCCTTGCAATTATTATTGTCATTGCTATGTTGTTGTTTTTATGAAAGTGGTTTGCGTACCATCATAAGGGGGTTCTAGTGAGGAGAAAATGGAGGTCTCCCATGGAATGCCTAGTTGGTGGCTTTTGGTTTTATTAAGTGATTTTGTTTAAAGGATGATTTTCTTTTGCGTCCCCTATTTGAGGTGACACCATTGTTGATTTATGGATGGGCCTTGATGAATCTTCCCTTTTTATGGCTTTTCTGAGTTACTCTCTTATTTGAGGAAATTTTATCCTTGTGTTGGACTTATTGGAGAAATACTCATGTTGCTTCACTTTACCTTTGTTTATGGGTTTTCATTCTTTTGGCTTCTAGAGGCTTGAGATGATTGATAATTGATGATTCTTTCTCTTTATGGGCCCTTGATATGGCAAGTGTTTTGGTTTCATGATTTTAAAAGGTTATGCGAATTTGTTGAGACTTACTTGGAAATTGTATTTATAGCGAGATGGGTATGCCTCGCTTTTCGGTTAATGATATAATATTCTTGTATTTGTACAACCCTTGGTTTCTTGGTTTTATGTTGTTAGGTCTCTACAGGGAGGCTGGATCCTCGTGGGGGCGGCGCCCGTTTAAGGGAAAGAGCTGGGATAACCCACAGTGAGTTAGTAAATAAGTGAAAACCTAATAATTAACTAGGAGGGTTGGGTAGTATATCATTATAAGATTAATAAAATGGATGCCTGCGTCTTCATTGAATTATATACAGTAGGCTAATGGAAGGTGAGAAGGTTGTGGTTGGCAAGGTCGTGACCTCGTCTTCACGAGAGGTCTACGGCTCCACATGAGTCACCCTATGGACTGACACCTCCAGTTGGGAGGAAGGGCACAGGATAGCCATAGATGGGGGCCGGCGCCTCCGGTTGGGAGGAAGAACCGCGGGACAGCCCATGTAGGACTATGCGATGACACTCTCCCCTAGTTTCCCATGTGTTTTACTTTATTGTGTACCTCTGGAAGTAGGTTGTGGGAGTTGTTTTAGATTGTTGTTTGAATTGATTTAAATTGATTTATGATTATTGTTTTAATACATCTTTAGTATGTTTTGTGGTCTTGTATGATCTCATTTATATTTGATTTACAATCTTGTATCTTATGATACTGTGATATGGTGTTATTGTGTTGTTTAATTGCAATTTGGAATTGTATTATGTTTAGTTGATTTGGAAGTGTTTCATGATCATCCTTTGGTTACTTGTTACTGGTCATTGCTTTGATCTATGTGATGAGATGTATGATTTTAAGTTATTTTAATGACTCTTGGTTGTTGTTGATTATGTCATTGTAATCCTTGAGTTTTATGATACTTTTGTATGTTGTTGAGTCTTGTGGTTCCCTTTTTGGATGTTCTTAGTTGAGGTCTCTTTCTTGTTAGCTCCTAGCACGGGGGGTGGGTCTTTGGACTCACATGGTCAGGTGGAACGTGCTAAGCACCCCATTGGGTCCCCAGTCGAGGATCGAGAGGTGCGGATTGGTGCGGTTGCAGCGACTCCAGAGTTGTATCCATCTTGGAGCTAGTTTTCATCTGTTTATTTGTATTATGTTATCTTATGTATGGTTTCCATTTATGTTTGGAAACACTCTTGTATCATTGTACCTTTAGAACATTGTACTGTAATGTAATGTTAACTCGGTGTGGTTATTGGCCATGGCAGTTGTTATTCATTGGGTTGAGTTAATTATTTATATGTTGTATTTATGTACTCAAATGGTTTCTTATCAATGATTATCATGTATATGTTATATTTGTTAATGTTTATTTTGTTATGGATTATATCTTTGGATTTTATTCTTTATTGTTGTTGTGTGGATCTCAGTCTCGTAATGACTCTTCATGTACCCCAAGGGATGTATGTGTTAGTGAATCTGCTTAAATGGAATTCATGTCATGACTTAATGTGTAATACATGTATGTTATGTTTACTTTAAAAAAAATAAATAAAAAAAATTATGTTGTAATTATTATGTTTATGTCCTTTGGGGTTCCTGCAGTGAGCGTTACTTCAATTCGGGATGCAACTTCCAACAATGATCTTCATCATGACCCTTCTTGTCACAATGAGAGCAAGAAAACTTGTCATCCTTCTTAACTGTAGCTGTCTTCTTTCCTTTCCATGTCTCTACAACCTTAGATGATTTCTTTACAGAGTTATCATTATCAAACTTATCAATAAAAGAACCCTTTCCTCTTGACTCTAAATGTGTAGCTTGGACACAAACTTCATCCAAATTACTAGGGTTCAAGACCAAAATAGAATGTTTGAGATATGAGTGAAGACCTCCTATGTACTTTAACAAAGTATCCTGGTGTACAAAGGTACATTTAATGCAATTTCCCTTTTATGGAACTCGTGGGTGTAATTTTGAATAGATTGTCCTTTCCCTTGCCTAAAAGTTTTCTAGTTCATCATTAACTATTGCATATGGCCTAGGGAATAAAACTATTTTTTAAGAGCACTAACAAATTCTGACCAAGACAAATTGGCTCTACCATGCTGTGAAATTTCTTCTCTAGTCCTACTCTCCCACCAGGTGAGAGCTGAACCTCCCAACCGAAGAGTGGCTAACTGGATCCTAGAAGCATCATTAAAGAGGTTTTGGACTCTACAATAGACTTCTACTTGCTGAATCTAGTCATCTAGTTTTTTAGCATCTAATTCACCACAATACTTAGGTAGTTCAAATTTAACATCCAATTTAATTTGAGGCTTATTTACACCATTAAAAGGATTAATAGAAAGAGAATGTGTAGAAGAAGAAGGAGGAGTAGATGGAGGAGATTTTGGGGGTTCATCCCGCACCTCCTAATTGCTTCTCCTTTCCTTCTATCAATGATCTTCTTCAAGTTCATGAATTTTCTCTTTCTTTGAGTAGCATCTCCAACACAACTCTCATTTTCTAGAAGCTCTTGAAACTCTTGCTCGAGTTTTTCAGTACCTCCATTCTAGACATAGACATTTTTTAAAAATTATTTGTTTCCTAATCTGGGATTATGTTCTAAAACAGCTTTGCCCTTTGAATCCTAGATCTTGTTATCATTTAAAACTGTCATGCCTATAAATTTTCACTAGAAAATGCATCATTTTTTTTTTAAATGGGCCATAAGGCGATTAATAACATTTAACAATCATGCTCAAGCATGATACAATGATGAGTAGGGTATAAGGGTTAGCAAAGTTGGGAGTACAGAGCCCAATGTGTGCACCCTTGAACAAGTAACCAGTTGGCTAAGAAAATTCTAGGGCTACATGGATCCAGAAGTATTGTGAATATCATGAGATACTAATCCAATTAACACTATGAATATCAACACCTATTATTAGTAATATTAATATTGATCTTACTCTCAATACTAATATTAATGTTAATTTTGTAAGTATCATTATTAATAATCATATAAATATAACTTCTTTTAAAATTCCAAACAATAACCTATGTTATATATAAAATATTAGTTTTATTATAAACATCATATTTAATATATAAACTCGCCCCTTCTTTTTAAAAGACAGATAATTAAATAAATCACTTATTTATTTAACATGGATTAAATTCACAAAATATAATAATCTACTTAATTTTCTTATTATATAATTAAATTCTTCTTTTCCTTATTTTCTTTATTTTATTCTTTTCCCTTTTCTAAGACTTTATGAGAGGGATTTTGCTTTGTTTTATTTTATGTACACATGGCATGTATATTATAAGAGCCATTTTTAAAAGAAAACTTAAAACCCCCCCCCTTTCCCGTGAGGGGAGGCCACATTAGCTTCTTAATTATTATTATTATTTTTTTTTAACATATGAAAGCATCCTTTTTTAAAAGAATAATACCACGCTTGACTTTTGCTATAAGATGGGATTTTTTTGTATTTATTGATTAGTTAAATTTCTTCCTTTAAAAGACAAAATCCTCTACCGAATCCTTTTATCTTTTCTTTTCCCTCTCGGGGGTGATGTAGCTACTTTAATGCGTCCACTTGGACGTTCCTGCTCATTAGTTGTTTTCAGACCATTAAATAATGAATGAAAATATGGATATGGGAGGTAGGAGACAGACACAGGCATAAGCATAGGCGGGGTTAAATCTTGCATCACAGATTACGGTATTAATTGTATCCTCTATCCTTTCCTCCATTCACTGCCCCTCTTAACACCAGTTCGTTATAATGAGGAGAGACCGATTTCTACCATTTCATATTTCGTGTTAAAGCTGCCACATATTAATATTTCTGTTGATTACAATGGTAATTATCTATTTATGGATTATTTTTATTGACCTTACCTGCTAACCAACCCCAGAATTTAACTTTGCAACCTACATGGCCATTCTTCTTAGTAAAATCTGTGGAGAATATTACAAGATTATTGTTGATAGGAATCGATGCTAATCTGATTTCCTTTATTATATGTTGGCTTAGATATGATGTTTAGGATTAATAATAGTAAAATCCAAAAAATATTTTTTATAGACGCTGTCAACTCATGACTTTTGGCACTGACAGGTGAGGTGCATTGACTATGACAGATAATATTTTTCACCCTCTTTCACCCACTCACCTGGGAGGTGTTGCACCTGGACATAAAATATAACTGAAGCCCAACCTATACACTCTATGTAGAGTCCCGTGGATTTAATGGGAGTCCATTTACTGTGCTAGTACATGCTGACACAAGATTTGATCGATCCACCATTGTATAGGAGCCATGCAGTGTCTGCGCCTATTGCGTGTAGTAGCAGTTTGGTCAACATAATTAATGTCTCTGCAGGGCTATAGCCAAAGCTACGCCCACTGCCATCACTATGTTTTATAATCATTTTCTTCACTAACTCCCTTATGAATGGCTATGCAGATGGCTACGGTAGGAGTTAGATGAATCATCAAATCTTATAGCCTGTGCAAACTTTCACTTCTGCAGTCTCTCATGTACAGAAAATTGGCATAACAGGTGCTCTACCTTCATGCTTGAAAGGCTTACGATTTCTCCAGTAGCTAGAAGTTATGGATAGTGGATTGGAGGTGGAAAGGTTTCTTTGATGATCTTACTTCTATAGCATTACATTTGTTTATTATTATCTACCTTTACTTGGCTGAGGATCGATACTCCCTATAATCGTCTAGTGAAAAATGAGAATTTATTTATTTTTCTTCTCGTTTTTTTTTTTGGATGTTTGTACTATAACCGTGTTGAGTCTTGATAATCATCCAAATCTCTATATTTAATTATTTATAGGTAAGCTATCTTTATATCCTTTCATTTATAAAATAGCAATCATTTTGAAGCTGCACGCAAGGGAGAAGTGGCTTGAATTGTATATGTACATCTGTTTGTATTTTACCATTCCCTGTTCATCTTTTTATTTATTTATTTTCATATACGTTGCAACTTCTGAGTATTGATATTTCACCAAATAAAATTTATAAAAAGGAAACCTACCACTATTATCTCATCATAAAAAGTGTTGGGATATTTCTTTATTTGCAGAGCGATGACTGAGGAATCACACACTACCACTGGAAACCATGTTGTTATATATATATGTTCTTGTTAAATTTTATTTGTATTTAACAAATTGCTAACTGGATTTCTTGAGAGGGGAAGTATAGTTTTACACATAAATAGATACATTCATATTGATATGTAAATTGTTACAAGCAGGTTCAATCCCATTTTAATATAAGGAAATACCCATAATTTTTTTTTAATTTCTTTGGATTATTTCAACAAGATTTGGAAGAAAATCCTTTGTTACAACTTTGAATTACCCTTCAACCAACATAGTTGTTTAATCTTATAACCATTGTATTTTCATACTATCTGCTACTCAGTAAATAACAATATCTTTCTCTCCCATTACAGGTTAAATGAATATCCCCTATCATGAGGGGCATTTAAAACCCACACTTAAATTTACAATGTGCAAATAAATTCTCCAAGATGACTTAGAGTACTCATCCCATATTAAGGATTTGCATCTATGTCTACATGAATTTTGCTTCAAAAATAGAATAAAGTAAAAATGAACAACTTTTGTTTGAAACACTTTGTTTAACCCAAAATCTTGCAGTATTTACCATTCCACGCTATAAATACACACAAAAATGAATGAATAGCAAACTAGTAAACAAGGGCTTGCTCTCCACCCTACCATAATGGCATCATGGAGCCTCGTGGGCTCTAGCCATACCCCCGAGCAAGAAACAACAACTACCATTGATCTAGGTAGGAAGAAAAAGAGAATAGCTTAACTACAAATTTACTATTTATCCACCCACCAAACAAATTTTAAATTTACCCATACATAAACTTGAACTTCCCACTTGATTTGAAAGCCATAACAAAATAGCACAACACAAAGTTCCTACACAAACAAGCTGGTAGAAATGAGGATAAATCACGTATCTTTATTTTTTGCCCCTTGAACACCTCCTTAACTTGTGAGAGCTCCTTGCTCCTCTTCCATTTTTCTTCCTTTCCCCTCTCCCAAACTTTTTCCATCTTCAAAAGAATTCTCCAAGAGGAGAAGTGGGTAACATCCATTTCTTTTTTTCCATCCAAATATATAGGAATTCATCTTGTATTCATTTGAATGAGAGAGAGTCACTTATCACTCTCATTTGATCTTTCAACACACATCCCCATAAATTCTCACACATGTGTGAGACTTTTGGGAAGATGGGAATGTACTATGACACTCTACCCAACATCCCTTACAAGGTGGCTTCACACATGTGAAAGCCTTGATGCTCTTCCCAAGTTCATTAATGATCTTTGGGGAGTGGTGGGAGAGTGACAAGTCACTTCTCCCAACTCCCAAGGACTCAAATTCGTCACACTCTTTCAAGTGGGCTTTTGAAGGGTCAGATCATGTCCCAAGGGTAGTGCCACATGTCCAAAGGGTCCCCCTCCCATAGGTATAGGCCTTAGCAGTCTATTTGTGCACTAATATCAAAAAAATTGACTATACAATACCCTAAAAAGACAACTTTAAAGACCAATTCGAAATTCAAGACCTAACTAAGGGTTTGAAAACCCTAATAGATTTTACACTCTTAACCACATGGCTATAATCAATAAGGGTCCAAAAAGTACCTACACTAAGCCACCAATCATTAAAACCCTCCACTCAATTTACAACTTAGACAAAACCCTAATTACCTCCTAGGTCATAGGGTAAAAATAAAATAAAATCAAGCTTCACAAGATACATATTTACTTGGGTCTAGATTGTTCCCCCTTTTTTTTTTACCCTTGACATTACTCTCACATGTATTTTTTCCAAATACATGTTGGGTTAGAAATATAATAAATACCTGTTCAAAATATCAATAAGATCAAATTCAATGGTTAGTAAATCCAAATTCACATGTATATTCATTTCCTTTCCATATAAAAGATGGAAACTTTAAGCATGCATGAAATATTAATGAAAGCCTAACCTTTGTTAAATATTTTATTTACACTACTAAATTTACTCTTAGACACTCTCTTGCCTCTAATAAAATTCATCATTCAACTTGATGTCTAATTTATATAATTTTTCCTCAAATTAACCTACCTTAGATATACCCCTCATTGGTTATAGTCATCCTTTAACTTTACCTTGATGTTTCTTGGTTAGTGATCCTTCTGGAAACTTCTCCCTGATCTTCCAAAGTCCTGGTTTGTTCCTGCCCATTATCATTCTCCAAGTAACATGACACTTATTAGAAAGATTCAAACTAATATTAGATACACAAATTTTCTTAGCTCATATTGATCTAAGTGCATTCTTCATATGATACTTGTTCAAGAATCTAAATATTATCTTCTCACATTCATCCTTAACGATCTGTCCATTTTCATTTAATGAAGGGAAGTAGTCACAATAATCATTTAAAATAGTAATAAAATCAAAATATTAAACATGGAATTAGGTTAAATCATCACTTTATTCATCAAACTAACATAATTAAACTTATCAAGGTGTGACAAAATCTATAGATAGGGTTGGGCCTCACATCTCCCTCCCCTTAGATTGGACTTCCTCCTGGAAGTCATTAAGGTTTGAAATCTTAATACACATACCATGTTATATAAATTAATTGTCTTACCTTATTAAAGAAAGGTACAAAACATTAAATCACCAGTTTCATGTGTAGGGGCATCACTTCGGTAATCTAGACATCTAAATACTTAGACAAAATTTCTCATTATATAACATTTATCCAATATACTCACAATAGAACAATTTCTAGTAGTCATCCATATAGTTAACATTCTCTATTAAAAAAAAAATACCACAACATTTATCTAAACACATTATCATCCTTGGATACCCTTCAAGGTTCCCTTTTGCATTACAAACATCACTCATGATGTTAGAAACTATTTTTGTTCCAATATCAATTCATGTCTCAAGGAATATTAAATTTGCATCATTTATTGCTATCTTTGTCACACAGTTCATAGGGACGACACATCACATTTACTTGCAATTTTCACATGTACACAACAATAGCAAGGATGCTCTTCCCAATCGGGTGTGCCTATCCTCATACAAAGGATGCTCTTCCCAAATTAGGTGCGCCTATCCTCATACAACCACACAATTTACAACACAAGGCTCACACAATGGGGTTTATAAGGATGGATATTCTTGGATACCACTCGAGGCCCTTCTCTAAGGACTCCTCCATATAGATAAGAATAATCATAGAATGAGGGAAGAATGTATTAATGACCATCCCATACCGGTCCCATTCACAACCCCTTTCAAAATAATTCCCCAACACATCTACTCCCCTATACGACCTGCCAGGGAACCCCCCAGAATATGGCAGTTTACAAATTCCACATTACACCACACATGCCAGCAAATTTGCAACCAAGGAGAAAGCCTCAAACTGAATAACACAAGATCATAAACCAAAGTTTCAATAAAACTCCCAAGAGGGAACTTATAAATTCAAGAGAAACAAAATAAAGATAAATTGTAGCTACATTGCAACTTTCCAATCATAATTCAAAGGAAAAATTAAACAAGTCCTTGAGGCAAATCGGACTATATAACAACTTCCAAATGGCTAAATAGCCCAAGTACATAAATGTAAAATTACACATTGCTGGCGCATAATAAAATAAAACATCAATCAAGAATTACAAATAATTCATATTTCAACAATAAAATTTGCACATTACAAGCACCACGTGACTTGATAGGCCACCTAAGGGGAGGAGGGGAATGGTGGTTCTCTAACCACATCATAAGTATTATAGCATGCAATAACTGGTGGTCCCTGACCACATAAATATGAATAACAGGTGGTCCCTGACCACATTAATATACATCACTGGTGGTCCCTGACCACATAAACATGAAGCACTGGTGGTCCCTGACCACATGAATATACATCACTGGTGGTCCCTGACCACATAAACATGAAGCACTGGTGGTCCCTGACCACATGAATATGAGTAACTGGTGGTCCCTGACCACATAAGTATGAATCATTGGTAGTCCATGTTATTCCATCCTTTACCCATGGGTTATAATCATCAAGGAATAGGTTTGCACTATGAACCAACAAGTGTGGCTCTCATATGTGGGGGAGTAGGCCACGGTCAATGTCCATGGGAAGATTACAATGACTTAACATAGATCCTTTATTAGGATTAGGGACAACACCCTGAGCTCGTAATCTCCTGATGGTAGACCATGTGCCTCTCAACCCCTATTTACACTAGCTGGCATCACACTCCCATTAGGGGGGAACCAAACGCTAAGGGTACACATTTAACATACAACAAGACTAACACAAAGGAATACATCACATTGCATTTAATAAACACACGTCCACACATATCATGTTTACATCATTTCTTAACTAGCTAACTTACACAATGGACCATCACAAAGGGTACACATAGGGGATCGTACTAGACGTCCACCACCCTTATCCCAAGTCGGATACCCTGTATCTCATACTTGGGGCACAACACATTTACTGGTCTCACATCACATGACATAACACAATACACTCTATGAAATTTTTCATATAACATAGCAAAATCAATGTACTTAAATACACTCCATTTTCTTTAGGTGAAATTCACTTTTCTTCTCAATTTTGTAAATCTCTACTCACTTTGCATATGTAAAGGAAATCGCTAGACAATGCACAACTATAGCTTAGGTAGTACTCCATTTTCTTAGATTTAACAATACATGGTATATTATATTTTTATCTTACTAATCCATTGTCCAACATCACATATATGATCAATATTGGTTTTCTATATTTGAATCCATATTGTCCTTCCTCTTTCATTCAACTATGTTTGTTACATGTTCACTAACATATCCATATGGTAATTCCATTATATATATTTTGCAACATGATAAAGAATGTTTTCTACTCAATAAAGAAGTTAATCAATCATTTTCTTTTGAAACATTATAATACAAGAGAAGAAAGCACACTCAATTCATAAAACACATGATAAATCATAGAATAATAATTTTCACAACTCATTAATCTATATATATTTTTAAACAAATATTGCATTTCACTACCTAAGGTTGACTCATTCAATCACATGTTATAATCATAATTTTTTTTGTAATCACAATTATTTCTAACTTCTTAAGGTACAAAGACATACAATGAGTAACAATTCCTACCTCTAAGTTTTCTCCAGTGTGTTTCTCTTTCACACACACACACATATTTTCCTCAAGAGTACTAGTCATTGGTATCTAGAAATGCACAACATCAGTTGGGAGTCTTTCATGGAAATTTTCATGTCCTTGATGATACCATTTAGTTTCTCAATCATTCAATTCACTAATTTTTTTTTTTTTTTAACATAATTCTTCACCCAATTTATAAATTCAAACAATTGATTCTTCAATTCTTGTGACATATACACAACCTTAAAGGTCAACACATAATTGAATATGTTATTACTTTATATTAGACATACAATCTTTTCTTATTTTGGCTCCAACAAGACTTTATTTATTAGCTCATTTATAAGGAAAGTAGTAATAGCATAAATTCTAGATAAAAGTTTTAACATCAAGTTCACATTTTGATATGGTCTCATCACAAAGGTTTTACGTTTAATTTCTAGAAGTACAATATTTATACCATATCTAATTCAAGTTTTACCAATCTTAACTTAGTTGCAACTTTCTACACATTCTCACCTATGACTTGAATCATGTTCCATCATTTGCTATTTTAGTCTATTGGTAAAACAACTCCAAGATTTATTAGTTGTATTTCTATTACATTCACTAAGTCTTTGTTTATTTGCAAAAGTGTTAGGATAACTTAAAGTTTACCCATTTAATTCACGCTAAAATATGATTTTGACCACTTTTAAAAATTGGATTTACTATGCATTGCAAGGCTTTTATCCTTAGTTGATGCCATCATACATGAAATTTTTTTCTTACCAACCATAAAGTGAATTGTTTGCTGCTTCACGAGATTAACCCTTATACACTTATATGTCAATCAATACCTTTGGGTAATAGAAGAGGGCCTATAAATTCCATGGTCAAGGTTTAAAAGATTCTTAGTTCATGCGTGTATTAATACCAATTTGTAAACAAGTCCTTAATTTATTTATTTTTGTCAAACAACCTACACCCTAAAGGTTTAGTTTTAATCTTTGTTAAGAGTTTGAATCTAACTATATGGTTGCTCAAATTCCTCATAATACACAGTTTGTGGGGTTTTTTTTTTTTAATTCCATTCTTGTTGTCAAATTGATTTAATCAATTTAAGGGTTTAGAGATCTAACCTTATTCAACCACAACCTTTAACACATTAATCCCCTTTAGAGGTTCATATAGTTCCTTCCTTTATCTAGTGATAAATCTTCAAAAGTATAACTTCCATTCTTTATTTGTACTAAGGTTCCTGTAAGAAAATATGTTGCTCCCAAAACAACCATAACTTCAAGAAGTAGCATTACTATTGTATTTATAATTATTGACTAAGGAAGCCAACAAAATAATGTTTCTTTAATAATACACATCATGATGTCTTATAACACTATTTATACACTTTATAAAAAGACTATGTTTCAAAGCTCAATTATACCTTTTTAAGGTTTAAGAAAGTTTAATGCCAAAAGACTAGATTAATGTCATAACCATTGTTAGCTAGACTAATTCCTCCACCGTCCTTACTTAAATCAAGGGAACCTATTTTGTCTGATTAATTCTTAAAGATAAAATGCTTTCAATTAAACATTTATTTGAACCATGGATTTCGTTCAATCTTTGACCATAGGGTACATCACAACTCTAACTAGGTTGGATATTAACTTTTATATTCTCTTTTTCTATACAAGGTAAGTATCTAGGATTTTCATTACAACATTTTATTCTACCTAACACAAGGAGGTTTGCACATTTATCCACACACACACAACTCTTAATGCCCAAATTGTTCCCAGAGTTCCCTAGAGTTGCAACCTAGGGCTCTGATACCAAGTGTCATGCCTATAAATTTTCACTAGAAAATGCATCATTTTTTTTTTAAATGGGCCATAAGGCGATTAATAACATTTAACAATCATGCTCAAGCATGATACAATGATGAGTAGGGTATAAGGGTTAGCAAGGTTGGGAGTACAGAGCCCAATGTGTGCACCCTTGAACAAGTAACCAGTTGGCTAAGAAAATTCTAGGGCTACATGGATCCAGAAGTATTGTGAATATCATGAGATACTAATCCAATTAACACTATGAATATCAACACCTATTATTAGTAATATTAATATTGATCTTACTCTCAATACTAATATTAATGTTAATTTTGTAAGTATCATTATTAATAATCATATAAATATAACTTCTTTTAAAATTCCAAACAATAACCTATGTTATATATAAAATATTAGTTTTATTATAAACATCATATTTAATATATAAACTCGCCCCTTCTTTTTAAAAGACAGATAATTAAATAAATCACTTATTTATTTAACATGGATTAAATTCACAAAATATAATAATCTACTTAATTTTCTTATTATATAATTAAATTCTTCTTTTCCTTATTTTCTTTATTTTATTCTTTTCCCTTTTCTAAGACTTTATGAGAGGGATTTTGCTTTGTTTTATTTTATGTACACATGGCATGTATATTATAAGAGCCATTTTTAAAAGAAAACTTAAAACCCCCCCCCTTTCCCGTGAGGGGAGGCCACATTAGCTTCTTAATTATTATTATTATTTTTTTTTAACATATGAAAGCATCCTTTTTTAAAAGAATAATACCACGCTTGACTTTTGCTATAAGATGGGATTTTTTTGTATTTATTGATTAGTTAAATTTCTTCCTTTAAAAGACAAAATCCTCTACCGAATCCTTTTATCTTTTCTTTTCCCTCTCGGGGGTGATGTAGCTACTTTAATGCGTCCACTTGGACGTTCCTGCTCATTAGTTGTTTTCAGACCATTAAATAATGAATGAAAATATGGATATGGGAGGTAGGAGACAGACACAGGCATAAGCATAGGCGGGGTTAAATCTTGCATCACAGATTACGGTATTAATTGTATCCTCTATCCTTTCCTCCATTCACTGCCCCTCTTAACACCAGTTCGTTATAATGAGGAGAGACCGATTTCTACCATTTCATATTTCGTGTTAAAGCTGCCACATATTAATATTTCTGTTGATTACAATGGTAATTATCTATTTATGGATTATTTTTATTGACCTTACCTGCTAACCAACCCCAGAATTTAACTTTGCAACCTACATGGCCATTCTTCTTAGTAAAATCTGTGGAGAATATTACAAGATTATTGTTGATAGGAATCGATGCTAATCTGATTTCCTTTATTATATGTTGGCTTAGATATGATGTTTAGGATTAATAATAGTAAAATCCAAAAAATATTTTTTATAGACGCTGTCAACTCATGACTTTTGGCACTGACAGGTGAGGTGCATTGACTATGACAGATAATATTTTTCACCCTCTTTCACCCACTCACCTGGGAGGTGTTGCACCTGGACATAAAATATAACTGAAGCCCAACCTATACACTCTATGTAGAGTCCCGTGGATTTAATGGGAGTCCATTTACTGTGCTAGTACATGCTGACACAAGATTTGATCGATCCACCATTGTATAGGAGCCATGCAGTGTCTGCGCCTATTGCGTGTAGTAGCAGTTTGGTCAACATAATTAATGTCTCTGCAGGGCTATAGCCAAAGCTACGCCCACTGCCATCACTATGTTTTATAATCATTTTCTTCACTAACTCCCTTATGAATGGCTATGCAGATGGCTACGGTAGGAGTTAGATGAATCATCAAATCTTATAGCCTGTGCAAACTTTCACTTCTGCAGTCTCTCATGTACAGAAAATTGGCATAACAGGTGCTCTACCTTCATGCTTGAAAGGCTTACGATTTCTCCAGTAGCTAGAAGTTATGGATAGTGGATTGGAGGTGGAAAGGTTTCTTTGATGATCTTACTTCTATAGCATTACATTTGTTTATTATTATCTACCTTTACTTGGCTGAGGATCGATACTCCCTATAATCGTCTAGTGAAAAATGAGAATTTATTTATTTTTCTTCTCGTTTTTTTTTTTGGATGTTTGTACTATAACCGTGTTGAGTCTTGATAATCATCCAAATCTCTATATTTAATTATTTATAGGTAAGCTATCTTTATATCCTTTCATTTATAAAATAGCAATCATTTTGAAGCTGCACGCAAGGGAGAAGTGGCTTGAATTGTATATGTACATCTGTTTGTATTTTACCATTCCCTGTTCATCTTTTTATTTATTTATTTTCATATACGTTGCAACTTCTGAGTATTGATATTTCACCAAATAAAATTTATAAAAAGGAAACCTACCACTATTATCTCATCATAAAAAGTGTTGGGATATTTCTTTATTTGCAGAGCGATGACTGAGCAATCACACACTACCACTGGAAACCATGTTGTTATATATATATGTTCTTGTTAAATTTTATTTGTATTTAACAAATTGCTAACTGGATTTCTTGAGAGGGGAAGTATAGTTTTACACATAAATAGATACATTCATATTGATATGTAAATTGTTACAAGCAGGTTCAATCCCATTTTAATATAAGGAAATACCCATAATTTTTTTTTAATTTCTTTGGATTATTTCAACAAGATTTGGAAGAAAATCCTTTGTTACAACTTTGAATTACCCTTCAACCAACATAGTTGTTTAATCTTATAACCATTGTATTTTCATACTATCTGCTACTCAGTAAATAGCAATATCTTTCTCTCCCATTACAGGTTAAATGAATATCCCCTATCATGAGGGGCATTTAAAACCCACACTTAAATTTACAATGTGCAAATAAATTCTCCAAGATGACTTAGAGTACTCATCCCATATTAAGGATTTGCATCTATGTCTACATGAATTTTGCTTCAAAAATAGAATAAAGTAAAAATGAACAACTTTTGTTTGAAACACTTTGTTTAACCCAAAATCTTGCAGTATTTACCATTCCACGCTATAAATACACACAAAAATGAATGAATAGCAAACTAGTAAACAAGGGCTTGCTCTCCACCCTACCATAATGGCATCATGGAGCCTCGTGGGCTCTAGCCATACCCCCGAGCAAGAAACAACAACTACCATTGATCTAGGTAGGAAGAAAAAGAGAATAGCTTAACTACAAATTTACTATTTATCCACCCACCAAACAAATTTTAAATTTACCCATACATAAACTTGAACTTCCCACTTGATTTGAAAGCCATAACAAAATAGCACAACACAAAGTTCCTACACAAACAAGCTGGTAGAAATGAGGATAAATCACGTATCTTTATTTTTTGCCCCTTGAACACCTCCTTAACTTGTGAGAGCTCCTTGCTCCTCTTCCATTTTTCTTCCTTTCCCCTCTCCCAAACTTTTTCCATCTTCAAAAGAATTCTCCAAGAGGAGAAGTGGGTAACATCCATTTCTTTTTTTCCATCCAAATATATAGGAATTCATCTTGTATTCATTTGAATGAGAGAGAGTCACTTATCACTCTCATTTGATCTTTCAACACACATCCCCATAAATTCTCACACATGTGTGAGACTTTTGGGAAGATGGGAATGTACTATGACACTCTACCCAACATCCCTTACAAGGTGGCTTCACACATGTGAAAGCCTTGATGCTCTTCCCAAGTTCATTAATGATCTTTGGGGAGTGGTGGGAGAGTGACAAGTCACTTCTCCCAACTCCCAAGGACTCAAATTCGTCACACTCTTTCAAGTGGGCTTTTGAAGGGTCAGATCATGTCCCAAGGGTAGTGCCACATGTCCAAAGGGTCCCCCTCCCATAGGTATAGGCCTTAGCAGTCTATTTGTGCACTAATATCAAAAAAATTGACTATACAATACCCTAAAAAGACAACTTTAAAGACCAATTCGAAATTCAAGACCTAACTAAGGGTTTGAAAACCCTAATAGATTTTACACTCTTAACCACATGGCTATAATCAATAAGGGTCCAAAAAGTACCTACACTAAGCCACCAATCATTAAAACCCTCCACTCAATTTACAACTTAGACAAAACCCTAATTACCTCCTAGGTCATAGGGTAAAAATAAAATAAAATCAAGCTTCACAAGATACATATTTACTTGGGTCTAGATTGTTCCCCCTTTTTTTTTTACCCTTGACATTACTCTCACATGTATTTTTTCCAAATACATGTTGGGTTAGAAATATAATAAATACCTGTTCAAAATATCAATAAGATCAAATTCAATGGTTAGTAAATCCAAATTCACATGTATATTCATTTCCTTTCCATATAAAAGATGGAAACTTTAAGCATGCATGAAATATTAATGAAAGCCTAACCTTTGTTAAATATTTTATTTACACTACTAAATTTACTCTTAGACACTCTCTTGCCTCTAATAAAATTCATCATTCAACTTGATGTCTAATTTATATAATTTTTCCTCAAATTAACCTACCTTAGATATACCCCTCATTGGTTATAGTCATCCTTTAACTTTACCTTGATGTTTCTTGGTTAGTGATCCTTCTGGAAACTTCTCCCTGATCTTCCAAAGTCCTGGTTTGTTCCTGCCCATTATCATTCTCCAAGTAACATGACACTTATTAGAAAGATTCAAACTAATATTAGATACACAAATTTTCTTAGCTCATATTGATCTAAGTGCATTCTTCATATGATACTTGTTCAAGAATCTAAATATTATCTTCTCACATTCATCCTTAACGATCTGTCCATTTTCATTTAATGAAGGGAAGTAGTCACAATAATCATTTAAAATAGTAATAAAATCAAAATATTAAACATGGAATTAGGTTAAATCATCACTTTATTCATCAAACTAGCATAATTAAACTTATCAAGGTGTGACAAAATCTATAGATAGGGTTGGGCCTCCAACCAACAGCAATAATTGTCACCAAATGCTCTAATACCAACTTGATCTAATTAGGATCTAGAATAATTGCTTGCAAAATGCTTAATGCAAATATCAACTTAATTCAATGCTTAAATGAACAAATTGAATATCATTCAAATGCTTAATAAACTTAGCACAATAAAATGATAACCATGACAATGAACTGAAAAAAAAGGAGAAAAAGAAAGAAGAGATCAAACACAATTGATAACAGAGTTTGCCACAACCATGACTACGTCTCCAGGTCCCCTCTAATAGAGTGAGACTGATTTGATTAATCTCCAAAAATTAGTTACAATTGCACTAGGACCATTTCTTCTAGCACTTCGGCAGCATGACAATACTCCATCATACAAAAATGGCTCAAAGATATCCTTAGAATCCATCTCTTGTATCACCTGTTTCTCTACTTCACCACTTAACTCCTTAGAGGTTACATTTCCCCCTTTCTATACATAAAATATGCCTAAATAGGCTTAAAAAAAAATTAAATGTCTAACCCCCCTTCAACAACTCATATATTGGATAATTTTTCCTTTAAACCCCTTTTGTTTAAATGGTTAGGGGTTATACAACAAAAAAAATAGCCCATTTGTTATGGCCTTGGGCCAAATCATACAAAAAAATAAACATACCCTATGTATAATTAAAAGCCATATCAACGGTGCAACGGTGCTTATCCCTTTTAGTAGAGAGGGGGTCAGTGGTTCCAACCCCGCCGACCACTGTTTTACCCTCAACCTCTGAATTCTCAAACAACAAAACCAACCCGTTGTCGTTATATGTTTGAAGGGTTGTAGCAGGTGCAACGATCAGCCGACCAGTTGCTATGGTGGAGATCGTGGGTTCGAGCCTGTCCAAATTTTTTTGTTAAAATAGAAAACCTCAACCATCAAAGACTAGATGGAGAAAGACACATGTTCATCTCTGATTCATCCAAAAATATTGACATGTCTGCTGAAGAAGAAAACTCGTATGCTGACTGGACAACTGACAAAGCCGATGACGTGTCGTATGGCTACCATGTGTCACTCTCCAAATTATTTGTAAAATTTGACTCAACTACCATGTTTCACACCAGGATTTGTCCACTTGGATTCTGTAGAGTACTGACTGACTAATGACATCAGCATCTGTATGATCAAAGGTCAACCTTCTCTCTGAAATTTGACTGCCAATATCTTAGGCATACGATGTCAGATTTTGATGAAATGAATGTTGTTGGAATCATCTCGATGAGCCCTTTGATTTGACACCCCTTTCATCAATTTCTAAAACAATCATTTTTTTTGCTCCCTAGACGATCCCTGACGGCTGTTTGACCTAAATTTTGACTAGTGGTAACTTGAGCAAACAAACCCCTTTTCACTCTATTCAAGTTGCATTAGAATTAGGACGTCAATCTCTTTCTGATAATGATAAACTCTAGAGAATTGGAGATACTTTAATTTTTAGAGAAAATATCCCCCAGATCATACACTCTCTTTTAAAATTAACAATTTTTATCTAAGTGTTGTGGTGTTTGATTTTTTTTGGCACGAGAGGTTCAAATTTGAGTGGGAGAAATTTTGTCTAATGAAGTAAAGATTGAAAGGTTCAATGGCCATAACTATCAACTATGGAAAATATAGATGGAAGATTTTTTGTATCAAAAAGTTTTGTGGTGACCATTATGGTAAAGCAAAGAAACCATCAAGTATGGCAAACAAAGATTAGGACATTCAGTTGTGTTTATTCCCAATAGTAGTATTTAACATATCGAAAGCAACAATTGCTGATTTAATGAGTACATTTGATAAGTTTTATGAGAAGCCCTCAACATCAAACAAGATATTTTTGATGAAATGGTTGTTTAACATGAAAATGGCTAAAGGTAGTTCTATAGCGAATCACTAGAATGATTTTAATACTGTTATGAGTTAATTGTCTTCTCTAAAATTAGTTTTTGATGATGAGATTCAGGCCCTTTTGATTATGAGTTCTTTGCTATAAAACTACAATAGCTTGGTTATGGTAGTAAGTAACTCAGTTTTTGGCTCAAATACATTAAAATTTGATGATGTTGTTAGTGTAATTCTAAGCAAGGAAATGTGAAGGAATAGCACCAACGAGACTCCAATGTCAGGTAATATTTTGAGTGTAGATAATAGGGGCGGATCAAAAGAAAGAGTGAAAAATCCAAGTGGTCACAAGAAATCACAAGGAAGGTCAAAATCCAAAGGGAGATAGACTGATTGTTGGTATTGTGGCAAGAAAGGCCACAACAAAAAGAATTATTGGTCATTCAAGAAGGCTAAAAATCAGCCAAAAGAAGATGAAGCAAATGTTGTATGTGAGGATTTTGGTGTTCTTATTTTGACCTAAGAAGAAACAACAACAAATATTTGGATGCTTGATTGGGGAGCATTATTTCATGCCACTTTGTGCAAAGAGTACTTCAAAAATCTACAAAGCAGTGACTTTGGTAAGATTTATCTTGGAAATAATGAATCTTGTGAGGTTACTAGTAAAAGGGATGTTTTGCTAAAGTTAAAAAATGGAAATAGTTGGTTACTATGGGTTGTTAGTGTGTTGTCGAAAAATGGCCCCTTATCATTTTCATGGCCTTTTAGGTCTTGTTTCATGGTGTCTGGCCTATTTTGCTTTGATTTTATGATGTAACATGGCTTGAACATGCATATTTAGGTACTAAAATTCTTATAATGATGTCTTGTGAAGGTGTTGTGAAGTGTTGTAAAACATTTCTACATTCTTCTAGACTCTATTCATTACAATTTACCTAAAAAACACCTTTTCATAACTAAATAGGTCCTATTTTGATGTGTTGTAAAGTATTGTAACAATATTTCACACTTTCCTAGGGACAAATTCAATATTTACACCTTCCGTATGCTTTATTTGGTCCCTTTATTCTCTCATATGCTTTAGTTAATTGTATTTTTTATCGTAAGCTTGACAAACAACATTAAATACAAGATAATTCTTGACGCCCATTTTAAGTTCTAGGTTGGACCCATTCGCCATGGGTGGTGAATGAGTCCCCCTTGGCTCCAAATTCAAAACATTTTAAATTTCCTTTTGGGTTTTTATCCAAAAACACTTAATGTCATCCTATGATGAGGTATGAATGGGTAACTAAGGCACAAGATTGTATTAATAAGTGATTTTCACCTCATTTTATATCTCCTACAATCTCATTCATTCAAGAATCTTACATCTTATCAAGCAATATTCAAGCACTTTAGAGCATCCATTGACATTACTTCGGATTTGCATCATCAAGGGTTTGGTAAGTTGATAACAATTGCATGTTATTAGGTTATCATTCTCTTTCATTTCATTGTTTCATTAAGGGTTTGATTACCAAAAGTGGGGTTTGACCAAGGGAAACCCCTATTTTCTAACCCTCAACCATTTTCCCCCTATTGCATGTGTTTGCAAAATTTTGTGTGCATATTTAACAAAAATTTTGGTGTTGAAGATTGGTCAACAAGTCAACTAGGTGCTTCAAGTCAAATCAACTCTATTTCAAAGTTGGAGAAGGTTTTTTATCCGTTTCCTATAGAATTGACTTTGACAACCCGACAAGTAGACATTTTCAGATCTAGTGTTGCAGAGTTGTCTCCTAATTTCTCATAATTTTGGGAGAGGATTGATTCACCACCAGTGGCGAATGAGTCCCACCTTAAGACTGAAAATATGAATTTTGTTAGATTCTAGATCTTAACAATTAGAAACCTGTTTCAGACACTTTTTCACTAGTGGTAGGACTAATTCACCACCCTAGGTGAATGAGTCCCACTATGAAATTTTAGTAATTCCATAAAAAATTCACAACATTCTAGATTCATCAGATCTTCCCTAGGTGCACTTTTTTTCATCTTATTTCTTTCTATTCTAAATTATTTCATCATTTAGTTCATTGTTTCCATATCATAGTGTGTTTTCAAACATAGTTTAAATCTTATCTTTACATTCATTATCAATCATTTAAATCACTTAATTGCATTTATTTCATCTCATTTAACTTAGACAACATTACACATAACCTAATTTGAAAGAACCCTTATTATTTTTGGGCCCTATCTCTATCCTTTTAGGTAAAAACCATAGAAGAGCTAGAGAAGTCCATAGGAACTCACAAATCTATAGTTTAGTTAGATATATCCCTCAACTTAAACAAAATATGGTTTCAGTTAGACAATTAGCTTCTCAATGATGTAGATCACTTGTGAATCTAATAGGTGGAAAGTAATAAAAGGGGCCTTGGTAATTGCCCGTGACAAAAAAATTAGTCACCTTGTATATAGTTGAGAGTGACGTTGAAGTGGGAGTTGTTCACTCCATGCCAACTCCTTCATTGGGTGAATTTTGGACTACAAGATAAAGTTTTTTGGACAAGTTAGATGCTGAAGTTGATTTAGTTGTTGAAGAATTCCTTAACATGTTGGAATCCCATGAAATGTCTGTAGAAAATATAGAAGAGGGACATATGAATTGTGATGCTACTATTATGGAGGTTAAGAATAAAGAGGAAGTAACCCTCGGATTGGAAGCTCCTATTACTAATAAACAATTTCAACAAGAAAAAAAATTGTATTCTCTTGTTGCAGATACCTGTATTCAAGTTTTCCCCTAGAATCATGTGAATTTCAATAAGGACAATGATGCCCAAAAAGGTTGATTTGTGCACATGTAGCCTATTGGTGTAGAGGAGAAGTTGTCCCAGGTGGATGGTATAGAGACAACCAAGCATGTTATTGATATTTCTCAGGCAGAGGAACATGATGAGCTTGATGAAAAGAAAGCAAAGCATAAATATGAGATAGTGAGGCAACTTCAGGAGATGGAACATATATGTGGCATGAATGGAGATGTTGTTAATGATGTTATTTCCTTGAAGAATGATGACATTCAAACTCTTGTGGCAAATGCAACTAATTCTACCAGAAGGGAAATTGATATAGGAAACAAGGGTTCATTAGATGGTGAAATTGATGAGAGACCTTTGAGGAATTTAACAAAGGAATTTAAAGAGGAAAATGAAAAAACTATTAATGCTAACAAAAGTATGAGTACCGATGGAACAACAAGTTTAGAGGTGACTGAAAGAATGATAAATTAAAGTTTGAGAAGGTTGACTATTAAATTCCTTATGGATCATTTAGGAATGTTTGGTTGTTTGGTAGGACAAAAAATTTTCAAAGTAGTAAACTGTGAGAAAGTGATCAATGACGGATACTAGCTAGGACAAGGGATTAAAATGTGCAACAATCATATGACACTTCAAAATGATGTAGATCAAATCATATTCATGAGTTAATCCTTGCATACGGTGAATGCCAAGGTTGTCTTTATATTTATGGGCATGAGTAAGAATGCATGAAAATAAGAGTTCCAAAGTATTTAGAAAATCAGACAATGAAGGGATTGAATTTAACCAATGATATGACTAGGAAGAAGAAGCTGGCATTGGTTTAGGATCTCATAAATTTGATTACTTTGTTGACATTTCAGAGGAAGCAATGCTTGGTTTTGGATTTGAATGAACATGAAATATTTTTTGTACATTTGTGCTCTGGGCAATATGTAAATACCATATTGTCATATCTAAACAAATTATTGAATCTAATATGAGATACAAAAGGCTTATCCCTAGTGTTCTTGAACAAAATTTTGAAAAGAGATCTCAAGATTTGTAGAGTTTCTCGACCTTGTCACAATGTGAAATTGAGCATGCAAAGGGGATTTCTCCGTGGATGTTTTTTTGCAGCGGTGGTTGGACTTCAAGTGGGGGATTGTTGGGGAGTGAAGTCCAACAATCTTTGTCTATTCAACTCCCAATCTTTCTCACCTTTTTTCTTTGTCTCTTCATTTCTTTTGAAAACTCGAAGAGTTCACAATGTGTGTTTAAAACATGTTGAGGATCACTATTGTAATGAATGAGAGAAAAACAAAGTGAATAAAATTGAGAAATCTCTACTTTTCTTTAATGTAACCATTACGTGAACCATGTAAATTTGTTGTTGTGTGTTTTGTTTGTGTTTGATGCATTGTGTCCATAATTGCTCTCATCTTAAATTATGTTTTTTTTCTTAATCTTCTCTGTTTTAAAATTAACAATGTGCGACTATAGTAGATTTGGTGAAACAAAAAAAATCAAATAAAAGAATAAATTAAAAAATCAAATCAAAGAGATTTACATAAACTAAAAGAACAAATAAATATATAAATAATATTTTTGATTGCAAAGATAAATCAAAGATTTGATCACAAAGATAAATCAATCGAAAAAGAAAATTAGAGAATGATAACTCATGTATTATATATATATATTAATATTTAACATATGTATGTTAGTAATTACCTTTCTTTGAATGTTGAATCCATATTCTACATGTTACGTCTCAAAACCAAATTCTTGACCCCCTACAAGTACAAAAATTATTTCATGTAATCCACTTCCTTCTAAGGCACATTGTGAATTCCCTATTGCCGCTTTCCATTTTAGAAAATAAAATTGAGCAAAGGCTCCTCTAACTCGTCCTCTAGGTTGTTCGACTTGGGGATAATCCCTCTCTACTATCAATGTTTTTGTGTTTTCCTATGTCAAATTTGTAACAAAATATCTTCTTCTTTTTTTCTTTTTTTGTAAGTATTCTTGTTTCTACTAGGAGCATCATTTTGTTTCAAATTTAATTATGTAGATTGATTTATGTGCTCTTAAATTATTTGTATAAATATTACACATTTTTTTTAACTTTTTAAAATTTTGTATCCAATTTTTAATTTTTTTTTAATTTTTATTTTATTTAACATTTATTTTATTATAAAATAACATAAAAATATTATGTAAATATTCTTAAATATCTACTAGCATATCCATCTTTCAAAAAATCTATGTAAAAGACATCAAGAGACATCATTATGAGGTGCTTGCTCCACTAAAATGACAAATCCATTTAAAATAGATGCCTTGAGAATTATATCTCTTAGCATCTTTTACATAGATTTTTTTAAAGATATGTATGCTTATTTAATTAAATTTATTTAATAACAAATTTTTATTATAAATATGTTAAATTTATTTTATTTATAATTTATTATTAATCAAGATTCATCAAATAATAGAGTTTCAATTTTATTGAGAAAAAATTATAAAAGTAAGCCAATGTTTGAACTTTTATATTTTTAAAGTATTAGTGATATATCAAACTATTCCCAAATACTTAAGATCCACTTCATCACTATTGTACTTTAGATTTAAAAATAATTTTATTAAATTCACTTGAAATTACATAATAATTATAAATATATTTTTAATTACTATTGTGACTATTTTATACATTTTTATGCAATTTATTGTTTTAATGATTAAATACATAAGTTATATTTATACTATGTACTAAAATTCATAAAATTATTTTATATACTATTTTATTTCTACTTAAATATCAAATTTTACTTGTTATTTTATTTAATATGTATAATGTTTTTCTAAATTTAAAAATAAAAATTGAAATTAATTACTTATTAGATATTTAATCATACTATATATTTTTTATAGATAAAATTAGCCTTAGGGTCCATGCACATATATTAACTAGCACAAAAATGTTACAAGAAACTCCAACAAGGAGGTCCATATACAAAAACCCTAGGACATATTAGAAAAATCCATAGGTGGTATATAGTTGTTTTGATTATAGTAAAAAAAAAAATTTGAAGGGACCTGAAACCCTTTACAAATTTAGGCATAAAATGTTTCTCAAAAGATACAACACTAAATAGTCAACAACATCCAAAAACCCAAAAATAAATGATACAAATAGCTACTCAAAGAGATAAACAACAAATACTAGTAATACAAGCAACAACAAGCCATAGAAGGGACAAGTAAGAGCTAAAACCACCGCGTGTAGCCTTCCGATCACCAATAGTAGCAATAGAACCAAAAGCCCCAACAACAACAGGGAAAGGTAACTGAGAACCATCAATAGAAGAAGCTACAACTTTAGGGGCCAAGATATCATCCCTAGAATCATCCCCAGAATCATCATCCAAAGATTCACCAATAGTAAGATGCTCACAAAGAGCATCTTTCCACCAAGTAGCATAACTTCACCAAGATTTCTGAAAGTTAGTAGCCAAATGACCTGTAGAAAAGAATCTCCTATAGCGGAAAGGAAGACCTTCATAATCAAGAAAATAAGACCATGTTATAGCCCCCATCATCAAAATGACCTCCCTAGGTAAATATTTTGAGGTATCAACATCCACAAGAATGCAAGAGAAAGTAGGATGATCATAGATAAGAGAAGAAAAATCAACCATAATAAACCTACCAATAGCATTTCCAATAGACTCAAAGCAAGGAGTCCAAAACTAAAGAGGAAAATTAGGAAGCCTAAACCAACTAGGAACAACACTAATAAATTCAGAAAGAGGGTTGAAAAAAGGGAACCAAGGTCAGAGAGAAAGCGAGTGCTTTCCCCACAATGAAACACCCCCTTCCAACACCAGCATCCTATCCTCCTCAGATTGAAAAGCAATGACAAAAAAAACCTTAGATGAAGGATAGAGTTCAACCCTATCCTCGACAATAGGCCTCCAAGACTCCAAAACCCACTTATGTAAATTTCAAAGGTAAGGCCATAAACCATTGAATCTACAAATAAGAATAGAATGGGACAAATACTCTTCCTTATCCAACACTTTATGGCCAAAAATAATAGTAGGGGTAGAAGAAGAGAACCATAATGGATTACTTTTAAAACATTACAAAGAAGAAGAAGTGATTTTACCACTAGAACCAACCACCTTAGCAAAGGACTAAGAAGTAGGGAACAAAAGCTTGGGACATCCACATGTAGTGACCCATACCCTAAAGGAGGAAAATTAGAAGTAGAAAACCCACCTAGCAAAGGTCGTGAGCCATTAGGAGACCTAGCAAAAGATAGTAGCGGCCCAAAAATAAATGGCAAGCCATCTGCAAACACCTACGAGCCAACAACACATGACCCAACAATGGCCAAACCCAATCTAGTAGAAGTTGACAACACACCAGAAACCAACTGCACACCAAAAGCCAATGGCACATCAAAATCCAATGATGCACTAGAAGCTAATGGAGCACCATCAAAAAAGGAAAGAGTGATTCAACAAAGGGTGGGATAGTCATTCCAATAGAGAGAGGTGGTATATAGTTGTTAAATAAAATTAAAAAAATGATATTCAAACTTTTAGCCATATGCATTTTGCATAAACATATATTATATAATAAAGCACTAGAAACTATACACATAATTACCCTTTGAATCCATTAGCTATATTGATGAAGGAGCATCTAGGCTGTATGGTAATCCTCATCAATCCAAAAATATATCATTTTAAATTTTTCTTTAGGGTATGTGCAGGATCATGATGGGCCAAAAAGTGGCAATATGATAGGTATGTGTAGGGTATGTGGCTGATGACTTGTTTTTAACCCAAAATTGATGAAAAAAAAGGCTTTTAAAGGAGATTCTCAGCTTTCCACCAATATAAATTATTTTTTAATTTGAATTTAATAAATAAGAAATTATTATTCATTTTTCTATTTTAATTATGACTAAACTCCTAATTGATAGGCTAATTGAAAAACATCTATAGCTTTCAAAAGCGATTATCACATTTTTTTTGAATCTAAAACATGCATCACATTCTATGCTTCACATACTATGGGATTACAAAAAAAATAGATTTCATGAAGTTTTTGACCAAGTTAAGGTGGTCAAACATACAAGTTTATGTTTTTTTTAAAATTTGTAATACAAAATTCATAATTAATTATCTGCATGAAAAACACTACACAAAAATAGCCATCACATGGGGACATGAGTCACTCTACTTGGAATCTAAAATCTTATAAAAAAATATTATAATTTTATTGAGGTTAGGGGTGGTTAGATGGCACCTACTTCTTATTTTTCCCTAAAATTTAAATACTACTACATTGAAATTTAAAATTTTCCACTTAAATAGATTTTTAAAAAATAAACGTAGTAGTTTAGAAACTATATTCAATTTTCTATAGATTCTATTCTTACATATTTTTGAAATAATATAGATAACTTATTCAAATTTTTACTTCAAATTTCCTAACTCTGATTTTTCTAAAAAAAATTGCCACTTAAGGGCCTATTTTTCCCATGATGATCCTACACATACCCTTTAGTTTGATTGATTTTTGGCTATTTTCAGTTTTGTTGGAGTGAAATGGAAACATTTGGTTTGGAAATCAATGTACAATTTCATCAATAACATGTATTTCATAGTTTGGTATAGCCCACATATTTTCTTTTTTTAGTGATATATTTATCAAGCATCATTAAAAGCCACTTTTATGTAGATGTGGTCTGATATGAGCTCAAGGCATAGGGAAGTTGTTATTTGATTTAAAATTTGTATCCTTCCATATAATGTAATCCTTTTATTATATTGTTCGAGAAGATATTCAAAAGGAAAAGATTAAACCATCAACTAAGTGAGGCAATGATGTCAATGGAGACCATATAGAAAAATTTAAAAGGTCACACCATATTTATTAGGGAATGAATATTAAATCACATAAAGAGGATCATTATGATTGCATAGGTAGAATTCGAAGTTGAAAGGACAACATTTAATCATGGTTTTTTATAGGGAGATCAAAAGCCAACTAAGTGAAGATTAAAATGCCAAGCATCGAACCAACTTTGGGGAGTGTGCATAAGTGAAAGGGAAGGAATTTGAGTGTCAGATGAAAGGAGAGACAATGCTAAACAAAGAAATAGATAATTTCAATAAGAATTAATGGGTAAAATCACAAAATTATGTCACACTTTATAAAGGAAACAACTAACACTAATCCAACTTTTAAACTTGAATCACTAAAAAGTGGCATATATTTTTTGAATTTTTAAATGATGTAAACTAGTAAATTATGTATTTTTAGTATATTTTATACTTGTATTTAGAAAAATAAATAAAAAAATTTAAACTAGTTTTTGATAAATTAACACTATAATTTACTTGCTGATAAATGCTAAAATGGAAAAAAAATATACCATCCTGAAATTAGTAATTTTTTTAATAAGTTGTAGTATTTTTCCTTGCCATGGGAATCAACCTAATATTTTGTGTTGATAACCTACTTTTAGTAAAAATAAAAAATAAAATATGAATAATAATTAATATATTAAAATAAATATATTTTTGAAAACTACACTTATGGATCTATAAAAGGGTTTTTTTTTATATTTAAAAAAAATGTTATTTACATTAGTAGGATTTATTGAAACTTCAAATTTCTCAAATAATTTTAATTTTTTGGTAAATTGGACTCAGAGTGGTGCTCCATATATTTTTAACCATCAATTTTAGCTGCAATTTTTTTGGAAGTATCTAAATTAGCTAGAATGAATCTTATTAGACCATATGTTTGACCAATTTTTTTTTTAGTTAGAAATACTTAAATTTAGTTGCGCTGATAAGTTGGCTAAAAGTGTGACACAACTTTGTGCTTTTACTTGAGTGCCTTTTGATCTATGTAAAATTGCAGATTTAAAATGTAAGATGTGTGCCAATAGAAGTGGTGAATAGGGGGTTTCATTAGAAGATTAGCAAGGTTACAAGTAGCATAATTCATTGCATACAAGTGAATTGAAATTTAAATTAGAAAACTATGGAGGCACATAGCTAGGGGTGGTTTGAAGTGTGAGGTCACTCAGTGAAGGAAAATTGGGGAAGATTGTATGTGGAGTTGATGAGGACTGAAGTCATGAACAAGGTGTGACTTTTAAAAGGAGAAAAATGTATATATAGTGAAGTGGTTATATTGATGGAGAATCATTAAAGTTGAGAAGACTCAGATTGGAGAGCTGAGTTTATGGGTATGCAAAGACTGTGAAGGTCATTTAAAGACCATGTATAATTCAATGTGTGTGTTAGACTTAGTTAATAAAATTCATTATATTTGCTACAATCTTGTTTTGTGTCGAGGTGAAGCTTTTCCCATATAATGCATATTTGATATTTGTAAGATTGGAGGAGTGATGTTTATGTGTGTATCGCACTAGAGGAGTAACTTCTTGCATCATATATCACCTTCATTTTTTTTAGAATCATCTTCCAATGCAAAATTCGAATCCACAACATTCTATGGCATCACCCTAGTAGTAAAATTCAAGAATTTTATACCCATTTTTTCTTGTTGAATGCATGGGCTATCATTATATAGCCTATTGTATAAATGATGAAACCTAGGAAGGAGATCCAACATGGGCATTAATAAAAGGCCATAATTTGACTCTAAAAGGGAAACATGAGACTAATATTGTCAGTTTGAGGATTGAGCCAAGTCCCAATCTCCATGATTTCTTAATTAATTTCAAGAACACCATTCTTACCATTTTGATATATTATATTTCCTCCAAGAGAATCCTAATGCATATTACAACAATATCAATATTAACATGGTAGCAATGGGTAGTGGAGAGAAGAGTTCCATGTGGACCATACAAATGACATGCTCTTATAATAGTTTTCATCCCAAAGATGGTCTTAATTCTCAAATTTGAAACTTCAACAAATGATATATGTCTTTTCTTTGTAAATAACCTAATATTAGTATCCATTAATATTATGTTTGAGATCCCTTTGATAATAATGACGAATAAAATTATTATAATTTTTTGGGGCCTATCTTCATGTAATTTCCTTTTGTTAGCAATATTTCCTTCATAAAAATATAGTAATAAATTCCTATTCATTTATATGATTCTCTATTGTGACAACATGTGAAGTGTTCTCCTAAAGGGAGTGAGATTTCATCAAATATGGATGGACACTAAGATAAGAAAATATTAGAATCACTCTTTACAAGATGTTTTGTGTAATAATCAATGTTGAAGTTTTCCAATGCATTTTCATGAGAAAATTTCCCTCCCTAAAAACATGTTTGATAATAAATTATTGAACGTTATATAGGGTGGGGTAGATTAGATTTATAATTCTATTTAATTTTTAATTTTAGGCACCCTTCTTTTTTTAGGAATTAATGATTATTTTTTAATCTCTTTCAATTCATTTTCTTAATAAACAATTGTGTACATGATGTTTGTAGTCCTAGAAGTAACACATAGGCCTCTATTTCATTTTCCATTCATTTCTCCAATCCCTTTTAATCAAATCCAATAATGTGTTCATCATTATCTCTAATAATACAACTCATACAAAATTTTCTTGGCTTGTCCCTATCTAAGAATAATTGAAGGTTAATTTATACTACCTAATTGGTGAAGCTTCCCCCTTCACACCTTTTATAGAAATTTCAAGAGGATTGTCCTCTCAATCCCCATGAACAATGAGTAATTTCAATCTTGACCAAATTTTCATCAACTCATTATCCTATAAGGTGTTCATGTCTTTTGTTTCTTACATTGAATTTTATCCTTATTATTCAAAACCTCCTTAATTACCTTGTCTATCTTGGTAATAAAATTTTATATAGACAAATATTTCTATTGGAAAACCCTCTTTTCCTTTTCCTTCCAAATTTCTCATATGAAAAGTGAAGGGAAATAAATCCAAATGCTTGAAAAAGTTTCAAAAGAGAGAGGGTCGTGAATTAAAGAGATGTTGATTATATTTTTCTCTAGGTGGACCATGTCAATTGAGTTTCTTTTACATGAATTGTGAGTAAACATCTACAAACTAATAATTTTCTAATAAACAGTCTATTTTTTCCTCTTGTTTGCATAATATAGATCTAGATGACCCCAAGAACCCCATATTTTGCAACCTTTCTACTATACAAATATTTTTGTGTAAATTTTTCCAAGTGAAGGCTCCAAATTTTGGTAGAAATTTTTTGTTCCAACAAATATGTGAAGGTCAATCATCTTTCTTTCCTATTAACTCTAGTATTTTTTAACCCAACTTTACATTTTAATTCCCTAATTTTGAGTTGCACTATCTCTAGCGCAATCCTCATCTTCACTTATAAAATGTTTCCTCTCAACAAGAATTTATTCTAAAGTATTTTTTTAATTTTCTTTGATGTGTGTATCTTGGATGATTTTACATCTCAATTTTCAAACACCCCCACACCCAACCTTTGTGATGTTTTACCTAATGTATATTTCCCCAACATATTTTGATGATATTCATTATGCTTTGTCTCTTCTATGTTTCGGATATTTTCAAGAGAACTAGATATCATTCCATGAGTCCTCCCAAAAGAAAGCCTTCTTTCCATCTATAATTTCCCAACTAGTGTGTTTAGTGGTAAATATTTGTAACTTAAAATGAAGTGAAATTGAGGGTTGCTAGGTTAGATTTTCAATAGTGATTATTTTGTCTAAAGAAATAGAATTAAGTTATTTTTTAAAGAATCTTGGAAAATTACCTAAGAATTTTTTTGCTCCTATAAATTTGTTTGGAATGTTTCATTATCTCAAACCCCCACCCCCCACCAACTTCTTTAGGTTTTAATATTTTATCCCATTAATTAATGGGACATTTTTATCATCTAAAGTACCTCTCCAAAATAAGTTATTCATATTACAAGTGGTTAAGGGTATTTTTAGACATGTTAGGCATCTTAAAACAAGAGAGAAGGAAGATGGGAATGACATAAATGACTACCTTCAACATCAATATTATGCCCACAAATGAAAACCATTAACCCTTGAAAGAAATCATTATATTGTT
>VDFB02146551.1:0-26626 GCA_007258455.2 Sequoia sempervirens | reverse complement strand
TATTATAACAACCATAGCACCATCCAAATATGTAAGAATATCTTCCACTACCAACAAACCGAACACATAAAGGTTCGCATGCATTATATTTTCGAGCTTATTCATGGTGTTACCCTCAATTTTAATCATGCAATTATTTTAGAAAAAAATACCCTATCAAAAGGAGGTCTACACATACTTCACATCTCATTGCATTACATAGCTGACCTTCGTGCCCATGTTGGCCCTCTTGAGAAAACCCAAAACCTTATTATTAAGATGCTAGTTAAACTTGTGGTGGTCGTATAACTGTGTTTTTGGTGCTTATGGGTCATTTATGGATATAGGCTGAATATTTCTAGCAACATTTTTTTCTAGTTGGATTCTAAAGATGCCACAACTTATGTTCTTTAAAATAACCATGCAGAAACATGGTAATTGTGGTAAGGTTCAAATATTAAAGTTTTATGCAAGTTGGATAAATTGGCTTGGCAAATGAAGGCAGTATGTTGGAAATAATGTTTATTTATGGAATGTATTAAAAAAATCTCCAGTGATAAATATTACACTTATCCAATATTCCAAAAGATAGAAACGTCTAGATTTTTCCCTTTTTGGGATGTCTCTTAGTCTTTCTAAAATTTTCTAGAGAATTCCATGAATCTATAAATATAGCAACAATGTTGCCATTGTAATCATCCAAAAATCAGCACAACTATTCTATAATTTGATATTTTTGAATATATAAATTAAAGTGTTTCTTTTATTTGCTATGCACCAAATATTTTATCTTAAATATTTTATTTTATTTTATTCAATATAGCAGGATATTTCTTGATTCAAGACACTTACTTTATGTTGTGGAAAAGAAGAAAGAAAAAGAATAATCTTTCTACCACCATGGCCCATGGAACAACTATTAGAGTCGTTAAGAATCTTCGAGTATGTTCTGATTCAACACTACATCTAAATTCACCTCCAAGATGGTTGCAAAAGAAATTGTTATGAGAGATGTAAATCATTTCCATCATTTTAAACAGGGTCAATGTTCTTCTGAAAATTAATGGCAATGATTAAATGAGCAATCTAAAAAATAGGCCTGCACTATAATAATGTGCATTGTATCAGCTATTCAGTAATAATGAAGGGACATCTAGTAAATCATAACAATAATAAAATTTTGTCAGATGTTGTAGTTACAAGTGCCCTACCCCTGCCAGACATACGTGCAAAGTGTAGAACCATAAGCATGGCATGAAAATTTTTATACAGAAATAAAAGGTTGTGTTTTAATCAAGATAAAAGGTTGCACAAAAATAAGAGTTTGGCTGAGGCATAGGCCAAAAGATGCAAATTATAGGAACTACAAAACATAGAATATAGGTTGTTTTTTATTATAGGAAAATATAGAATATAGGTTTCTTATCAATATGTCTCAAAGAGATAATGATTAGAGGGAAAATAGATCGATGCCAAGCTATAATGGAGTCTTCACCATTAGTTATATTCATACTTTGACATGAATTGCATCAACACTCTTTGCTTCCTTGAAAGATTTAGAGGATCTTATCGAGCCATCCTAATATGTCAATATGCAATGTCCTCCAATTGTTAGTGGACATGCAACATCATCTATATTTGGAAATTCATTTTCTACCAGCTCAACATTTATAGGGGTACAACCGAGATTTAAGAGGCTGCAAAGTTAGCTATAATGAACAATGTAATTTTGAAAACAATTGACTAGGAGGATATCATTTATATCACACTTGACGTATTCATATCACAGTGGATTAGGGGAAGGAATCAACAAAGTTGGACCCCATCTCCTATTGTATCATACATCAAACTTTGAGTGTAGTTGAAGTTGAGGAGGTTTTAGCAGTTGTTTGTTTGGAGAAATATATAACGAGTAACAATACAGTGAGTTCTATGCCTTCATTGCCAAGTAATCAAGCTGGAAGGATAATAATAAAAATAATTGATGTTGTAGTTGAATAATACTTGTCATTGATATATACATGGAAGAATCTTAGACTGTTGCTCCATTTCTACTTTCTATGCAAAAGGGGAGGTCGAAGGTCATAGCCAGAAAAGAAGATTAGAGGTCACATATCATGCAAAGTCATGGAGATTGAGAACTGAGTATGTACGATTTATTTAGAAGGAAGCAAAGTAGAATATTCTTCCCAAAGGAAATGATATGGAGAACCACTTGACTCAAATTGGTGTGCGTAGGCAATAGCGGCCCACTGAAAGTAAAAATATAAGGAAAATTAGTGGAGGGTTATCAATATCCAATGCTCTATACTTCCTATTTTGTTGATGATTACAATAGGAAGATGTATCATCTTTGAACAAATGCAAGACAATTTTTTTTTTGATTCAAAGACAAAATGAGTGCAAAGAAAATTTCCATCCCTTCATATGCACAACAAAATGGAGAAGCCAAAAGGAAAAAATGAGCAGTGATGGAAATAAATCAATGTACGCTACAGGGTAAGACCTATAGAGTTTTGGATACACGTAAACACAAGATCCCATCCAAGGAATTGCAGAAAATCAAGACATAGAAAGTTTTTCTAGAGAAGGAACCAAAGGAACGTTTCTTTGAAATATCTGGTTGCATTGCATATAATCACTTTCCAAACCAAGCTCATAGTAAATTGGATAAGAAGCCCTTGAAATTCATTTTTTTATGGTCACAATGGTTGTCAAAAGCATACAAAGTCACGAACCCATCTAGTAATAAAGAAATTATCAATTGGGATGTTGACTTCAATTAGGAGGTTTATGAAGCTTTGGAGGCTAGTATAGGGGCTGAAATGCCTATTGGAGAGGCTAATTTTCTTGGACAACCTGATAATGATGAAAATTTAGATTTGACCATACTTGATTCAATTAAAAAAGTTACACCAATAAGGAGACCAAGTTGTTGGAATTTATTATTTTTCCTGAGCCTGCTCTCACATCAGACCCCCAATTTTTTCTCTTACCCATCAGGAGCCCTTTTTCAATGACAATTTTTTGAGATCTTCATCCCTACAACTCCTCGCAACTCCAAAATTTATTGTGGCTAGTTATTTTGAATTTCCAGATTTATGGTGGTAGGTAATTCCAAATTTTGAGAGGGAATGTTGAAGAGAAAAAAAGGAATGAATGAATGTTGACAATTAGAGAGTGTGAAGAAGAGTTCCTGAGTAGCAACAGCCTATGAAGAGGAATGTTTTTTTTTAGTTCTCTGTGTGATTCAGAGAAGTTTCAGAACAACAATTGTATTTTGTTTGTATTTGTCTGAGCAGTGATTGCTCTTGATAGAGCTCTGCATAGCTCCTGACAATGAGCTCCTAGAAGCTCCTAAAAGTGGTTAGTTTGTGTGAGCAGCTCTTGATTGCTCCTAGTAGTTTGTAATTTGTAGCTTAGAGTTTGTTTTCTAAGATTTTTATGTTTACCCTTGTAATGTCATTTCTAGTTTATTGAATAGAAAAGAAATTGCATGTCTCCTTGCATTGTTTGTGCTTCCGCAGTTTGATTTGTGTGATCCCAGTTGATTGGGAAACATAGCAGCAACTCTGTGTTGTTTTGTGCATTCAAAAATTTTCTACATGGTATTAGAGCCATAGGCCTCATTTCTTCGTGAGTTAGGGCAATTATTTTTTCTGGGTATTAAAGTTTTCTTGTTGGAGACATGGCTAGAGATGAACGAAGAGTTGGTAGCAACCACCATCCTTTAATGAACAAAACTATGATGTTTGAGCAAAGAAGATGAAGACCATAATGGTTTCCAATGATTTGTGGGAGTTTGTGATTAGTGGGTTCAATGATGTAACTAATCATGTAGCATATGTTGTTCTCACAAAAAACCAAAAGACCTAGTTGAAGGAGTTGAGGAAAGATGCTAAGACATTGAGTTTAATAGAAGCAGCCTTGACAGAGGCCATTTTTCCCATAATAGCAACAACTAACTATGCAAAGGAAGCTTTGGAAATCCTCCAAACTAGCTATAAATGGATTGATAAGGTCAGATTGGTGAATCTCCAGATGCTTCGAAGAGGTTTGAGACTCTTGAAATGAAGGAAAGTGAGTCCATCTCATAGTTTCACACAAGACTCTTAGGTTTGATAAACCGGTTGAGGGTGAATGCAAAAGTCATGGATGACCAGAGGATTGTGGAGAAAATCCTCAGGGCTTAACCACAAAGTTTGATGCAGTGGTGATTGCCATTGAAGAGGCAAAGGACCTCTCAATGTTTTTCGTTGATGAGATGATGGGTTCTCTACAAACCCATGAGCAATGCCTAAATAGGTTTGTTGCTTCTTCCCAAAAGAAATTTTTTAAAGCTCAGTCAAATGCAAGAGGAAGGGGGAGAAGAAATAATGGTGGAAGGAGTTCAAGAAGTAGAGGTTGTGGCAACTCCGGACAAGGACATGCTAGAGGAGAAAGCTCGAGATGAGCAAGTAGCCAAGAGGGAGTGAGCAACTTTTAGACTAGCTCCTGACAAGGCAAGAAGAACAACAGTTCAAATCAGAAGAATGAAAAAAAAAATGTTGAATGCTACTACTGTCATAAATTTGGTCATTATAAAAGTGAGTGCTGGAAATTTGGTCATTATAAAAGTGAGTGCTGGAAAAAGCACAACAATCAATCAAAACAAAATGCAAATGTGGCTAATCAGTCCACAACCTTCATCATGTGCAACATTGGTGAAGAAGGTAGCCCCAAAGTTTGGTATTTGGACAGTGGTTGCAACAATCACATGAGTGGTAATGAAAGTTTGTTTTCTTTCATTGATAAGAATGTAAAGTCATAGATAAGAATAGGGAACAATGGATTAGTTCTAGTTGTGGGAAAAGGATATACCATGATCTACACCAAGCAAGGTGAAAAGAAGGAGATTCAAAATGTATTTCTTGCTCCTGGGTTAAAGCATAACCTCACGAGTGTTCGATAGCTGATCCAAAATGGATATAAAGTGATAATGGAGAAGGGTCAATGCATTATTTATGACAATAATGAGAGAACAAAAGTGTTTGTAGTTGTTCAAATGACAAAGAACCGAATGTTTCCTTTGAAGATTGAGATGTGTTTCTCATCTCAGTCAGAAGCTGCACCTCTCATGAATGAAAAATGTACAACAGTACAACAAGTAGCCCTCAGAAGCACTATTCAAGACCCCTCCAAGCTATGGCATCTTAGGTATGGACACTTAGGCTATGCTGGTCTAAGTCTTTTGTCCAAGAATAAAATGATTGATGGTTTGCCAAGAATAGTAGAGCCTAATGTTAAGTGTGAGGCTTGCATTTTGGGCAAGCAACATACACAACCCTTTCAATTGTGCAACTCTACAAGGGCAAGAGCACCATTGGAGCTCGTGCACATGGATTTGGTAGGCCCTATGCAAACCATATCTATTGGTAAAAGCCAATATTTTATGACCTTCATTGATGATTACAGCCGTAAGATGTCGGTCTATTTTTTGCAACATAAATCTGAAGCATTTGATAAGTTTTTTTTGTTTAAGGCCCAAACTGAAAAGGAGAGTGGACATTTCATCAAGGTCCTAAGGTCAGATAGAGGGAGAGAATATACCTCCAATTAGTTTATAAATGTTTGCAAGCAAAATGACATCAAGGAGCTAACAACTAGTTATACTCCGCAGCAAAATGGAGTGGTTGAGAGAAAGAATAGGACCATTGCACAAATATTCCAAGGAGTATGCTAAAAGAAAAGGGACTCCCAAATGAATATTGGGGAGAGGATGTAGAAACAACTGTATATTTGATAAATAGAAGTCCAATAAAGGTGGTCCATGACAAAATCCCACAAGAGGCATGTACAAAATGCAAGTGGATGGTTGAGCACTTAAGAGTGTTTGGGTGTGTGGCATATGCTCATGTTCCCAAAGAAAAGAGGAAAAAATTGGATAAAAAGGTTGAGAAGTGTATTTTTACAGGTTATCGTGAAGAGTCCAAAGTCTATAGGTTGTATAACCTAGTCACCAAGAAAATAATCATCAATAGAGATGTGGAGTTCCTAGAGGATGAGTCATGGGACAGAGTGATAATTTCTGACAGCTCAGAACTGCTCCCGATAGCTCCTGAAGAAGAA
The DNA here is from genome assembly GCA_007258455.2 of Sequoia sempervirens. Lineage (NCBI taxonomy): Eukaryota > Viridiplantae > Streptophyta > Pinopsida > Cupressales > Cupressaceae > Sequoia > Sequoia sempervirens. The sequence goes on along the minus strand of VDFB02146551.1, from coordinate 20,539 downwards.
GAAGAAGAAAAAGAAGTGCAACAAGATGAGCATGCAGTCGCTCCTGATAGCTCCGAACGAGCTCCTGATAGCTCCCAATGGCTCCTGACAGCTCTTGACATAGGTAGATAGTTAGGAAGATAGTCACAAACAGTCATAGAATTGGTCGTAGAGAGCTCCCGATAGCTCTTGACAGCTCCTAACATGAGCAGATAGAAAGGTAAGCAACCATAGATAGCTAGAGGATTGGCTCTCAAGAGCTCTTGACAACTTCAATTGGCTCCTGAGAGCTCTCGACAGCTCCAGACAAGGTCTGTTCAGCAAAGCAATAGCAACAACAGTGAAAATTCAGACCCCACTCTCGCCTCCCTAATGCCAAAAAAGACCAAGAGTCTAAGGGAGATCTACCGAAGTAAAAGGTATGATGAAGAATTTGATGAGAGTGTGAATTTTGCATTATTTTCTCATAGTGATCCAATTTATTTTGAGGATGTTGTGAAAGAGGAGAAATGGTGTGAGGCCATGGATGAGAAGATAGATGCAATAGAGAGGAATAACACATGGGAACTAACTGATTTGCCTCCCAACAAGCAAGTTATTGGAGTGGAATGGGTCTATAAGACCAAAAACAATGTCGATGGAAGAATAGAAAGGCATAAGGAAAGATTAGTTGTCAAGGCGTACAAACAATAGTTTGGGAGAGATTATAATGAGACATTTTCCCTTGTTGCAAGGATGGAAATCATGCGGGAAGTCATAGCAATTGTAGCCCAACACAAGTGGAAGGTGTTTCAAATGAATGTGAATTTCGCCTTCCTAAATGGAGTGTTGAAAGAAGAAGTATACGTGGAGCAACCACCAGGTTATGACATTTTGGGTCAAGAACACAAGGTGTATAGGTTGAAGAAAGCTCTTTATGGGCTGAAGCAAGCTCCACGAGCATGGTATAATAGGATTGACTCATATTTGATGAACAATGGCTTTAGCAAAAGTGACGGTGAGCCCACTCTTTACATCAAGGCAACAAATGGTAAGATTTTGATTGTTGTCTTGTATGTTGATAATCTAGTTTTTACTGGGGATGATGATTTCATCATTGCTGATTTTAAAGAAGCCATCGAAAGAGAGTTTGAAATGATAGACTTAGGTCTCTTAAGGTATTTTTTAGGCATAGAAGTAAAACAAATACATGATGGTATATTTATCTCTCAAGAAAAATATGCAAATGAAATCTTGAAGAGATTTAGGATGCTTGAAAGCAAGCCTGCCCCAACTCCAATAGCCATAGGTCTAAAGTTGAGTAAGGAAGATTGCAACAACAATGTGGATTCGACCATGTTTAAAAGTTTGGTTGGAAGTTTGATGTATTTGACTGCAACTAGGCCTGATATAATGCATGGAGTGAGTCTTATTTCCATATTTATGGAGACTCCAAGGGACACCCATTGGCAAGCAGGTAAAAGAATCCCGAGGTATGTGAATGGCACCAAAGGATATGGCATTTTGTACACAACAACAAATGAGTTTGGGTTGATTGGATACACGGATAGTGATTGGGTAGGAATTTTGGATGATAGGAAGAGCACATCAAGCTATCTATTTCATTTGGATTTGAGAGCTATATCATGGGCTTCCAAGAAGCAACCCATAGTTTCCCCATCAAAAATAGAGGCTAAGTATATAGTAGCAAATGCAACAACATGTCAAGCTATTTGACTGAGAAGAATGTTGGTATATTTGAGAAAAGAACAAGAGGATGGAACAACAATATTTTGTGCTAATGTTTCATTAATAGCTTTGACGAAAATCCTATGTTTCATGGAAGAAGCAAGCACATTGAAATCAGGTATCATTTTATCAGAGAGTTAGTTGAAAATGGTGAAATTAAAATGGCATTTTGCAGGTCTAAGCAGTAGCTAGCAGACATATTCACCAAGCCAGGTTGAGTAGGGACAACTTCGAGTGCCTAAGGAATAGTTTGGGCATTATTGTTTTGGATCAGGATTGATCTTGTTTTGTCGGCTCAGGACAAAGGGGGAGTGTTGGAACTTATTATTTTTCATGAGCCTACTCTCACATTAGACCCCCAATTGTTTCACAGGTACCCATCAGGAGCCCCTTCTTCAACGACAATTTTTTGGGATCTTCATCCCTACAACTCTTGAAATCTCCAAAATTTATTGTGGTTGGTTATTTTGAATTTCTAGATTTATGGTGGTAGGTAATTTTGAATTTTGAGAGGGAATGTTGAAGAGACAAAAAGGAATGAATGAATGTTGATAGTTAGAGAGTGTGAAGAAGGGTTCTTGAGCAGCAATAGTCTGTGAAGAGGAATGTTTTTTTGAGTTCTCTGTGTGATTTAGAGAAGCTTCAGAATAGTGGCAACTATATTTTGTTTGTATTTGTCTGAGCAGTGATTGCTCCTGATAGAGCTCTATGTAGCTCTTGATAGTGAGCTTCCTGAAGGTCTTGAAAGTGGTTAGTCTATGTGAGCAACTCTTTATTTCTCCCAGTAGTTTGTAATCTGTAGCTTAGAGTTTATTTTCTGAGTTTTTAAGTTTATCCTTGTAATGCCATTTCTAGTTTATTGAATAGAAAAGAAATTGCATGTCTTATTTCATTGTTTGTGCTTTCACAGTTTGATTTGTGTGATCCCAGTTGACTAGGAAATAGAGCAACAACTCTGTGTTGTTTTGTGCATTCAAAAATTTTCTACACAAGTGGTATTGGTAACACACTACGTTAAGGATTCAAACCAAGATGAATTGGAAAAGTTGAATGCTACTCCAAAACCAAAGAAAAATGTCAATAAGATATTTGACTCTCTAACATTAGATGTTGGGGATAATTCTTCTTTTGTTGCATGAATGAGCCTTCTTATAGCGAAGTAGAAGGAAAGCTGGAATGCCCGCATTGGAGGGCCACACAAAAATCATTCACATAGATGTGAAGAATTCAAACATCCTCCTAGACTAGAATATGAGGATCAAGAGGGGGACATCTATAACAAGAAGCCTTACAATGACATGTAGTGATAAGGGTTAATTTGAATGATTGTCACCGAGTTGATAGGAAGGTTTCATAGTTTACTTTTGTGACCTTGTTTTGAGAAATGCCCAAAAGAAGGGGCTATTGTCTATGGGAAGAAGACTCTATTGATGGCATGAGATGATAGTATTCACAACAACAAATGCTATAGGCAATGGATATATTCATTTACATCATTTTTATTTTTTTTGGATTTGTCCTTTGAAAACTTTATCATTACTCTAATCTTCCAGATATGAAGTTTTTGGAAGCTTTTCTTTAATATAGAACTTGTGAACTCTTTTCAAATCCCCAATGAGATTAATCACCAATGGTAGGAAGGTACTCAATTGAATGAAAGTTGAAAAGGCATCGGCCACTTATTTTTCAAACAATTCAAAGCCTATATCAACTAGTTATAAGCATTGAAGGAGGGAGATGAAAATACAGTCTTGTAACTTTTAAACTTTTATAATTTGGAGGGAAAATTTTGGGGGTGTTTTGATCCATGTCTTTACAAAGAGGAGTGTAATTTCTCAATGTGGGTCAGATATTTTTGCTACTCCACAAGGGAGAGTTGTATACAAGGGGTGGAGTTAATTCTTTTGACACAAGAGTGAGCAAGCCTCTGAGCTTGTGAATTTCTTAAAACTTTCTGAAATAGAAAAAAATAATTTTGGGGTATGTGTGTTGTCCATGTCAATTATGAGATTGTTGTTCTTATGCGTTCAATGGTTGTTTCCAACATTTAATTTTTATGAGTTAATTTGTGTTTAAATCCACTTCATGTTGGTAGATCAACATTGAAATAGTGTGTTAGTCTTTGAGTTGATTACTGTTTCAAAACTAGATTTACATTTATTATTCACAGGTATTTAAGTTATTGAATTAACCATTTGTGGATTGTTATTCAATTATTTATTTTCAAGGTTATTGTATTCATTTGTAATCATACATTTTTGTACTTTCTGATTAAAAGTATTTAAAAATATCAAATTACATCATAAAAGGGATTTGCCCCTCTCAAATGCAGAGGAGAATCGCTAACCTCATAGTGATTTCTCCATTTATTGATGCATTTTGTTGCTACTAGTTGGACGAGTCATTTAATTCTCCCAACGTTAAAACTATTTACCAACACATGGTCAAATCATCAACTTAGTTTTTTTCTAGTATTCAAAGTACGTTGTTGATATTCTCACCAAGCCTTTTACTGAGATAAAGTTCATTCATCTACAAACTCTTCTTAGGGTGTGATCTACTTCAACAATAACATCATCTTCAATGGGGACTTCCAACCCTCTTCATTTTATTTTCTCTTTTTGGGGGGATTTTTCCCCTTTGGGTTTTCTCCCTTTCTCCACTTTATTAGAGATTGCATTGTACTTGTGTACCTCATTAGGCCTAATTGTCGAAAACTAGTTTCTTTATGCCTACCTAAGCTATGCTTAAGGGGGTGTTAGTGCATATATTATCTCATGCATATTATTCACATGGAGAATTCCACATGGTGTTAATCCTACTTAGGTATCCTAGTGTAACATATTAACTTATACAACACAAAATTACTTTGTTTTTTATCATAGAAGTAAATAAAAGCATTTCCTGAAAAATAGGAATGTAGTTTTTTTTCTTATTCATACATCATTTATTGCACATATTAAATATGAAACTATAAAATATCTTTTGAAATTGAAACAATATTACACTTCAACTTGAAAATGAGATAAAACTTTCAAATTACAATTCATGAATGATAAACTATCAAGTATACAAATTTACAAATTACAATAGTTTTAAGGTCAAGTCTTCCATATCTAGACAATTCTTCTGTTTCACAAGCCTTGATGTTGTCATCTGCAAGAGGGAAAGCATCACCTGAGTACTTTACTTCCAACCAAAAACCGACAGTCCCCCGCACACCATCCAACTGGAAGTGGCCCTATCCTTCACGAAGAGTATATATAAGGAACCTACAAGTATGCCATCTTAGTTTCTAGTGTTGTGTCCTACATAACCAATCGACCTTACAACTTTAGACTTCTCTTACTAAGTATGACTAATTTGACTGGATAGGCAATCTAGATCATAGTGAATCGACTAATGCAAGTAGATACTTTGTATTACTTTGGCTAAAGTTTTGAAAACATTTCAACCACTTCCTTAAAAAGTGGAGTCGTATGTTCACACACCTCTAACTTGACTTGGAAACCATCATTACCTAAGGTTTAACTCAAACTGATTGTTTGATCAACTAGTTTAACTTTCCATTAAGTTACTCCATCAAAATATAATGACTCACTAAGTCGGTAAATAACTAGATTGGTTATATTTTTCTGACTTTAAACACCCATGTTACATTCTTGTAACAACTTGGGACTTGGAAATTGCCACTTGTTCAAGTCCTTAAATCAAACCATGAGAGTGAACTACTCTCCTATTTTTATGCATATTTGGTTAATAATGATGGCACAATGTCATCAACTCAAGACACTTGGTCTCATCTGTAAGGTATTGACTACATGTCAAATAAGTATAATAATATAATATTTAACATGAATAGAAGATCACTTCTTCTTAAATAATGTTTTAGACTTTTTAATGTTCTACCTTATGGTTTCATTCTTTAGGAATATGATAACAATTCTGGTTAATTACAATATCAAATATCGTCTTATTGTATTCAAAGTAAAACTATGTTCAAGTATTGAATATTCTTCAATAAATCAACTTATAAAGTTGTCTTTAATTAGTTATCTCAGCTGAGAAAGCATCTTGCTTATCTCACATTTAAATAATCACATCTCTTAAAATATTCATTATGTAAACGTATATAAATGTCTATATATAAAACTAAAAATATTCTCAATTTGAAAATATGAAATAATTTGATCATTTAAACACAACAACAAATTATCTTTCTAATTTCTGCTCAATTCAAGTGGAAGAGAAACAATATGAGTTCTTGTTTCAAACTAGAAAAATAAGCTATTTTTCCTCTATTTGAACTTGATTTATTCTTCAACAAGAACTCTAAACTTCCTCTTTTAAAATCTGGAAAATATCTAAATGCAAACTAATAATTACACAAAAAAATTTATCATGAAAACATGCTTGAAATATTCTTTTTCCGCTCTGCACTAGAGCTCCAAATCACACTTCCAATGTTCAGTTTGTTGAATGAACTCTCTACTCAAAAATTGGAATATATTTGCCAAATATATGGTAGATGTAAAAGGTGACAGTCTGAAACATATTTTTCTATCCTTTTCTCTGTCACAACCTCCCTGTCGTTGCCCTTTCTCTCTTTCGAGAATCAAACACAGAGAAGAATCAATGACAGCAAAGAATGATTAAAGGAAATTCGTAATTATTAGAGTTGTGACTACTTCCCTTAACTCTAAAAAAACCAATGATGAAACAAAAGACTATAGATATATTCTCTCTCAGCAAGTCTCACCTTCCAGATAGTCCCCAAATTAAACAATGAAAATTTTGGGCCCAAGTTGTTCCCATATTGTTGTTCTTCTACAGACTCTAAGAATTGAATAATCTCAGAAAATAATAACTCACTGTCACAGTCGTTGCTATTCAATATAAGTGAGCAACATTATCATGCCTAAGCCAAAACAGTGATATGAAGAGAGTTGTCTTAGACAAGAACACTATCACCCTTCTTCTCCAACTCTAAAAACTCAAAAAATGAAACTCCAATCAAAAGTTCTTCCCCTCGCGGCTCTGTTTTTCTTTCTCCAAATCTCAACTTGAGTAATGATGCAATGATAATAACTTACCATTCTCCATAAGCCTGCGGCCTTTCCCACAAAAGCTTTGGCATAATAATTACTAACTTTTCATTTAAGTTAACAGAATATTAATTCCATGCTAATAATAGAATGAATCGCCTCCTTAATGAGGCTCGGCCTTCAGATCAAAATCCATGAGGCTCGGCTAATAATGCATATAAAAATACATTTCATAAATGGTTTCTAATTGCCACTTTATGTGGCTTTACGTTGGAAAATTAATAAGAAACAAAAGAAGTTTGAACTATCACTTAGTAGCTACAAATATGCCAGGAAGGATGTGCCACTACATGGCCATATCTTCTAACATGTCATCGATTGAGGCTTATATGCCTCTCGATGCTGGCATATAATTTACTTTACTGTTTTAGTTTTAAAGCATGGCAAATATGCCTTTAATTTTATATATACACTTATATATATACTCATATATATATATATATATATATAAACACACTATTAATCACAATTTCATTAAAATTGATGTCTTGGCTTAAAACATGATTGATAAATTGATATCAATTTGATTCAAAAACATATAACACAATTCACTTTATTTTCCTTATTGAAAAATGAATAACCCAAGACTCGACTAGGTTAGACTTAACTTAACAACTTGATTCGACACAACTCAATTTTTGACATAACACAAAAATTGACTCAACGATAGAAATAGGGTAGACCTACGTGAGTGTGTGTGAAAACTCAAATGAAATAACCTATTTTGTTCTGAAATTTATATTCCTCTCTTTGGTGATACTCTCCCTCTCCTTATGGAGGGCAAGAAAAGAAGTTCTACATTTCACTTAGAAATCATTCAAATAGTTAGTCGTTATTAAACATGACATCATCACAATCTTGATTCAATAACTTATAATCATCAAAATTCAAATGCATTTCATTGCATGTGATCTCATCACAATGTTAAAATAACATAAATTCATCATCAAGTATCAATATGCATTTTCACTTAAACAGTTAAAAGTAACTTGGTAAATCAAAATCAGGGTGTAACATATCTCCCCACATAAGGATCATCATCCCCAATGATTTAGTGTATCATAACATAAACATAAAAAAAAATTTCTTTAGCAATTTTTTAGAAGAATGAAATAAATGAGGAAATTTTTGACAAATTTCATTATAGCCCTGCCATGTAGCACTGTCCCCTACATAGTGGTCCCACTGGACCTTGCACTGAGTGACATCTCTGTTACATAGGTGGCATGCATGTTTCAAGCACTTTGAAGGATCGATTGTTACCAACCCTGGGTCCTATACCTAAAGTGCATTCCAATCAAGTATGTGATTAACACCTGTTATATAATTGTTAAGATAAGATACATGAAACACATTATGCATCTGGGAAAGAGTTGGTGATAAAGAAATTCTATAGGCAACCAGGTTTATCACTTTGAGAAATTTGAAGGGACCCACATATCTAGGAGCTAGTTTGGATGAATTTCCAAACTTTACGGAACTCTTTTGGGTTTTGACTCTCAAAAGAACTTTTTCTCCTACTGAGAAATGCCTTGGTATACGCTTAGCATCAACATAGATTTTATGTCTATCATTTGCCTCCACCAATGTTTTCTTGATCAACTTGATTTTCTCTTCCATTTTTGACAATATTTTTGGACTGAGGCTAATCCTATCTTCTAGCTTATCCCAACTTATAGGTGTTTGACACTTTCTTCCATATAATTCTTCAAATGGAGCCATCTTTATCACGAAATGATAGGAATTTTTGTAAGAAAATTATACAAGTGGAAGATAATCATCCCACTTGTATTGTTGATCCATGCAATACATCCTCAATAGATCTTCCAAAACTTGGTTTACCCTTTCCGTTTGACCATCTATCTCAAGGTGATAAGTTGAGCTTATATTTAGTTGCTTGTTCCAAGTGAGAAAAAAAGGTTTTCCAAAACCTTGACATCATGCACGCATCCCTATCTAAGATGATCTTCTCAGGAACTTCATGCAACCTAAACACTTCTTGAACAAATTTATAGGCTATGACCAATGCTCCATCTATTAAATTCTCAAGTATGAAGTGAGCCACTTTGGTGAGTCTATCCACCACTACTATAATAGTATTATGCCTATTTCTATACATAGGAAGACCTTGTACAAAATCCATATTGATGATTTGTCACTTCCACTCCAAAATCTCATGAGGATATACATAAATATTGTTGGGTGATGGTGTTCATCTTTTACCTTTTGGAATTCTAGACATCTGGCTACAAATCTTGCAACATCCCTCTTCATTCCTTTTAAAAAATATAGTGGTTTCACATTCTCTAGAAGTTTTGTCACTTCAGGATGCCTTGAATATGGTACAAAATGAACTTCTTTCCACATGATATTCCTTAACTGGACTCAAAGTTAGGAATGCACTTTCTTCCTCTAAACCTTAATAGTCCATCTAGTTCAAAATAGAACTAATCATATCTCAAATCTTGTGGATCTTATGTGAGGGATTTCTTAACTTGCTCATAGTATTCATCTCCGGTGGAATTTTTCAATACCTGGTTTTTGAAATTTGTGTGAATAGAGATCATCGAGGAAATGTGTCTCCTTTGACCCTGAGCATTCGCTACTCATTTTTCCTTTCTCTTAATATAACTGATCTCAAAATCATAATTAGATATCAACTCAAACCATCTTCTCTATCAAGCATTGAGATGAAGTTGGGTGAACAAATACTTAAGACCTTGATGGTCTCACCTTAACTAGAAAGGTTTTCCTAGCAAATAATGTTGCCACATTTGCAATGCATGCATAGCTGTTTCTAGCTCAAGATCATGAAGAGCATAATTTTTCTTATATGTCTTTAGCTTCCTTGAATCATAGGTGATAACTTCCTCTTCTTGCATAAGAACCCTGCCTAATCCTTTTCCTGAGGCATAATTGGTAACTACAAATTTTCCTTCTGGATCAGGGACTTTTAGTATCAGAGTTGATATTAACTTCTCTTTTAGTTGATCAAATGCCTCCTAGCAGTTTTCTAACCAATCAAATCTTTTACCTTTTCTTTGCAGAGAAGTGATGGGATAGGAAATCTTAGAAAAGTTCGACACAAACTTTCTGTAATAGCCAACTAAACCCATGAAACTACAAACTTTGTGCATATTTTTTTGATGCAAGCCATTCCAAAATGTCTTTGATCTTTGTTGGATCTACTATAATTCCCTCAATTGAAATTATATGATCCATATCCTGTACTTCTTTTTAAAAGAAAATACATTTTGAGAGCTTACCAGATAATTTGTGCTCTCTCAAATGTTGAAGGATGAATTATAGTTGCTAGAGATGTTCCTCTTCATTCTTAGAATATATAAGAATTTCGTCTAGAAATATTAGAACAAACTTATCCAAGGAATCTCTGAATACACTATTCATCAAATTCATGAATGTTACAAGGGAATTCATTAGTCCAAAAGGTAAGACAATGAATTCAAAATTACCATACCTTGTTCTAAAGATTGTTTTATGAAAATATTGATGGTATCTAGATTGTATATTGATCTTTAAAAATACTACTTCTCCAAACATTTGATCAAAAATCTCATTAATACATAGTAAAGGATATTTGTTCTTTATCATTCATTTTTTAAGCATATGATAATCTATACATAAGCATAGGGTACCATCCTTCTTTTAACAAAGATCACTAGCACTCCCCAGGGTGAAACACTGGGTCTAATCAATTCTTTAGCTAACAGTTCCTACAACTAAGCCTTCAACTACATCAAATCTATTGTGATCATTCAGTATGGAGCTTTGGAGGTTTTTTCCGAACTTGAAATTATATCTATGGAGAAATCAAAAGCCCTCTTAGGAGGTAATCTAGGAAGTTCATTTGGAAATACATCCTCAAAATCTCGAGGATACGAGTAATTCTCCATATCAGATTTTCCTTGATCCATAAGATCCCCATCTTCTATCCCTTGGAGTTTTTGAGGCTCATAGTACATTAAGTCATCTTGGAAGATAAAATCCTTGAAATCTTCTAATTTTTCCATTTTGACTGTAAATATTTGACACCATTTTTTCTTGGCCCTCTTTAGCTGCACTATAGATATTTTCCTTAACTTGAATTCTCTAGGGGTTCCTTGTAGGAAAAATTTGTTCCCTAGGCCATCCAGACATTCTATTATTTTTGAAAAATAGTCTACCTTAGCCCTATTCCTCCACAACTAGTTTATTCCTAGTACAACATCATAGGAAACTAAGGGTGCTACAAACAAGTTCACTTTAGTTGAAAAAGTCAGAAGATCAACCTTGGCTTCAAATAGGCATTGCTATACTTGAGATTTTTTTTTGGTTAGCATACTCTACTAAGGGTTTTCCACATAACTAGCTCTTCTAGGAAACTTATCTAATATTATTGGTGTAATGAAACTTTCAATTTCACTAATATCTTTTAAAATTGAAATAGGGACACCAGAAAAAGGTACCTGCAGTTTCAATTTGAGTAATATGGTACTCCGATTTCCAGTTATCCAATGTTGCATGGATCCTCTATTGAAAAGTTTCCTACCAAGAAGGTAATGGATTACCATGAGGTTGAGCTCCTTGTGACTTATTAGGACATTGATTTGTGTAATGATCTCCACATGCAAAAAATCCTCTTGGAGGTCCTTACCTTTCAAAAGGATTCCCAAAATTATCACCATTTTTCCTGGGGCTCTTGTTATTGTTCTTCTTCTCGCTCTTGGCATCATTCCAATTATTAAAAAATCATGTGTCATTTTTCTTTTTAGAATCCTACTTATCATTCGTCTTCTTGACTAATTAACATGATTGCAACCAATTAAACTTTTTATGATTCTTCTCACGATAAGCAGATATGGATTTCAACTTTTGTTCCTATTTTATTTCTTTCACATACACAATCCATTATTGTAGGACCATGGACATCTACTTCACCTCGAATTTTGGCATCAATCCCATGATAAATTTCCTTATCTTGAACCTTTCATCTTTTTGGTATTGGGGTACATATTTTAGGAACAAGTAAACTTTTCTCAACACTCCACTTTTGACAAGTCACCTTGTCATGAATTCTAGAAATTAGTGAGTTTTTTTGTCAAAGAACAGTTGTGGTAATCATCTTTTCCTAAAGATGATTACGAACTAATCCCACATTAAGCTCAATGAACTTAACCCTAATTCCATCTTCTTGTTCATCCACCAAGTGGATTCTTCTCCTGACAATTGGTATGCTCCCCAAACTACCTTATTAACTTCAGAATAATTCTTTATTTCAAAGTACTTCTCCATTTCAATGATCTAGGCCTCTGCTACATCTCCACTCATCGTTCCATCAAAACTTGGTGGTGTCACCTTTTTTATATCCCCAGATAACTCAAGAGATAATTGGTTTCTCTTATCATTATTAGCTCTTGATTCTGAGTTTTTTTTTACCATTCCCACTTTGGGTAGTGCACTCATGGTTGTTCTCATCTTCACCTTCATGAGCTACTTATTTTTTAGCCCTAATTTGGCCCCTAACCTCTTTCTCCAAGATTCCAATGTTATCTCTAATTTCATTTAGCATTGCTAAAATTTGGTCTAGTTTTGCATTAGGGTTGTTAGAAGGATGGGATACCTCCTGACCGCCTCTAGGGTTTTTTTCTAGTTTGCACCATGGTTGTTTTTCTAATTCACCTAAAGTTTCATTTTATGGATTCAATTAGATTCTCTAAATTAGCATTTGCATTATAACAATGAATAATATTCATACATTTTCTTAATCCAATTGAGAGATATTTTTTTGAATTTTTTTAAAGCTTTATTATATTATTCAGTGAATTTATACAACATCCTTATTTAGTACAAAACTTTTGACCATTTGTGAATATAGGTCGCTATCAAAAACAAGAATTTCCTCAGGTTCTTCCTCACCCTTAGAGTCAACTCATAGAAACTTGGAGGGTGGATGTACATGCAAGTACTCATCCATAGCCTCCTTACTTATCATAGGTGCATTGCAACCACAACTAAAAGGAATCTCCCTATGAGTAGATAGTTTTACTGGTTTGATAATAGGGATGGGTATAATGGCCTTCACACCTTCTTTCTCTTGTTGTTTCTTCTTTAGTTTAATATACTTGAGTGCGTCAACTAGGGTTTTGGAGTAAAAAATCCAAGTACCTCCCATGTATTTAATATTCTCAAGGATTTTGACCTTCGGAGATGACTCCTTCTTAGCCACTAAACTAGACAAGTTTTTGGGAACTAACTTCCTTATAGCTTTCCTAGCTCTTCCTTTTCCTGCCAATCTAGCAAAAGAGCATTTCAAACATTAGTTATTGACAATGTTTGAGGTAAAAATTTTGCAATGAGCTCATAAATCCATGTGTTGAACCCGATAGCGCTGATACCATATATACCATACTAACTCATACAACACAAAATTAATTTTTTTCTTACCATAGAAGTAAATAAAAACATTTCCCTAAAAATAGGAATGCAAAATTTTCTTTTTCATACCTCATTTATTGCACATATTAAATATGAAAGTATAAAATATCTTTTGAAACTGAAACAATATTACACTTCAACTTGAAAATGAGATAAAGCTTTCAAATTACAATTCATACATGATAAACTATCAAGTATACAAATTTACAAATTATAAAATAGTTTTAAGGTCAAGTATTCCATAACTAGACAACTCTTCTATTTCACAAGCCTTGACATTGTCATTTGGAAGAGGGAGAGCATCACTTGAGCGCTTTACCTCCAACCATAGACCAAAAGTCCCCTACACACCTTCCAACTAGAAGTGGCCTTACCCTTCATGAAAAGTATAGACAAGGAACCTACAAGTATGTCATTTGAGTTTCTAGTGTTGTATTCTACGTAACCAAGTGACCATACAACTTTAAACTTATCTAACCAAGTATGACCAATTAGACTGGATATGCAATCTAGATCATGATGAACCGACTAATGCAAGAAAATACTTTTGCATTACTTTGGCCAAAGTTTTGAAAACATTTCAATCAATTCCTTAAAATGTGGAGTCGTATGTTCACACACCTCTAAGTCAACTTGGAAAAATCATGACCGAACGTTTAACTCAAACTGACTATTTGACCAACTTGTCTGACTTTCCATAAAGTTACTCCAAAATATGATGACTAAGTCATTAATCGACTAGGTTGGTTATGCTTTTCTAACTTTAAACACCTATGTTACATTCTCATAACAACTTGGTACTTGGCAATTGCCACTTGTTCAAGTCCTTAAATCAAACCATGGGAGTGAACTACTCTCCAATTTGTATGCACATTTGGTTAATAATGATGGCACAATGTCATCGACTCAAGACACTTTGTCTCATATCTAAGGTATTGACTACATGCCAAATAAGTATAATAATATAATATTTATCATAAATAGAAGATCACTTCTTCTGAAATAATGTTTTAGACTTTTCAATGTTATACCTTATGGTTTCATTTTTCAAGAACACAATAAAAATTTCAATTAATTATGATATCAAATATCATCTTATTTTATTCATTTGAAGTAAAACTATGTTGAAGTATTGAATATTCTTCAATAAATTAGCTTATAAAGTTGTCTTTAATTAGTTATCTCAACTAAGAAAGCATCTTGTCTATGGGTGGGTGCAAAAAGATGGGGGGGGAGGAAGTGGCCACCTAACTTTCAAATTTCAAAAAAGTCATAACGCAAGCACATAAGGCCAAAACATGCTCAAATTATAACGTGAGCGCATTTTAGTTGATATAAACAAAAAAAAAAACTTCATTTCATTTTATTCTCTGCTATTTCTAATTTCCTCTATGGCTTTCAAACCCTCAAAAGCGCACTCACATTATAGGAAGGCTCAAATCACTCTGTTTCTTCATCGAATCTTCACCAAATCTTTATCAAAATGCCGCCACGACATCGGGGAGGTCAAAGGAGTAAATTTTAATTGTTTTCTTGTATGAATTTGTTATTAAATAGGTAAATTTAATATATTTTTTGATGTAAATTTATTTAATTTTTCAGGAAATGATAATGCACCTTCGAACCCTCCTCAAATTCCTCTTCAAAATATTGATTCACCTCACATGTGCCCAAATCCTTGCCAAAGAACAAACCCAAAAAACACCTCCAACAATTCCTTAACATGCTCCATGAACTCAAGAAAATTTAATGGGGAAAATTAAAAATAACAAAAATAAATTGAGGATATAATTGCAAGGTTGAAAGATCTTGCAAGCTCAACCTCACATAGAACCATTCTTGCTCAATCAATTTAATTGATAGTATCACATGTAGATTCAATTAGCAAGAAAATAAGTGGTTGGTTAGACAAGAGACGAGAGTTTAGAGAATTTTATGCAGATAAATTATCCTATAAACAAGTTAAAGATGAAAAAAATACAAAATTTGACTTGTGTGCCCTATTCACAAACCCTAGAAAAAATCAACCTTTGCATCCTTCAAGCAAGAAGTTCCCTATCCATTGGTGCAACCATCAAGGCATAAGGAACCATTTTTGGAGGTGGTGATGGATGGTTTTTGACCATCGTCCATGCAACAACAATGAGGTGCCGCAATATTTTTTGAGGAAACTCTATTGTGAGTTATTCCTTAATAAAATCCCAAACTATTTTGATATGCGAGACTTCCAAGGTAGAGGTGGGGGCTCCACACAAGATAGAGTGGGGGAACATATCAATGCACAATGACCAATGAGATGAGCACTTGATAGACCAACATATAATCATGTGTATATCCCTTTTGTTGTGAAGGAGAGTGTTGATGTCTATATATTATAATAAATTAGTTCCCTGACCCAGAGCTTCATACATCAAACTATTCCTCTAGCACATGGTGATCCAGGCTAGTATTCAAGGAGTAGAGTTCAACCTCATATTTGCTAGGCTTGTGGGTCACCTTGTGGTTATGATCCCATAGATAATCAGGATTCAAGTGCCTAGGGTACATCTGTAGCTGATCAGATGGAAATGATAGATTCCCTCCTTCATGAGGCATTCAACCTTGATAGTCAAATAAATGTTAGAAATTTCATTGAGTTTAATTTATTAAATTTAATTTTTGAAATGAAAGACTAACTAAATTACTAGTTGAATGATTATAATGAAATTTCAGGTTCATAGTGTTCATTATATTTTTAGTGATCCTCCATCTAGGCCCTATTACACGACCACATGCATTGTAGAGGTATGTAACTAGTAAATACTTATAAATATTACATGTGAATAACTAAATGCTACATGAATGATATTCTTATAATATCTCATTTTGGATGTTGAATAGGTTAATCTTGGAGCTTCGACGATAACCCATGCTAGTGGAGGTGGTCATCAGATTTTCAATCAAGTAATACAAACTATTTATGATTTTAAATAAAAAATAGTATTTCATAATTGAATAATGTTTAATGACTTGAAGGTTCTAGATGGTTTGTAAGTATGCTTTGTACTTTTTAATTAATTTGATTTTAGGTTGTTATGCACTTCACATGATCTATGAATTTCATTTGCTCATGTTGTTGAACATTATTCATCATTTATGCTATATCCTTTATTGTTTATTTGTTATCCTTTATTCATCATTTCTCCTTGTGATCATTACTCTGCCTATGTGAATATTACACTACCCACTATAATGAAGATATCTCACTCCATTTCGTAGCTATCTCTTCTTTGTGATTGGTCACCCATGAATATGAATAGAATGTTGAGGTTTTATGAAAATCATGGAGTGTCTTTATAGGTGTGAATTGTTATCAAGATCTTAGGACCATAGTCCCCTCATTGCTCACTATCACTACATCATTTTGTTCTTAGTTGACAGTGCTCATTTCACTCAAGTAATAAAAACTATTTACAATTTTAAAATAAAAAAATAGTATTTCATAATTGAATAATGTTTAATGACTTGAAGGTTCTAGATAGTTTGTAAGTATGCTTTGTACTTTTTAATTAATTTGATTTTAGGTTGTTATGCACTTCATGATCTATGAATTTCATTTGTAAATGTTGTTGAAATTTATTCATCATTTATGCTATATCCTTTATTATTTATTTGTTATCCTTTATTCATCATTTTTCATTGTGATCATTACTTTACCTATGCGAATATTACAC
Organism: Sequoia sempervirens; assembly: GCA_007258455.2. Classification (NCBI taxonomy): domain Eukaryota; kingdom Viridiplantae; phylum Streptophyta; class Pinopsida; order Cupressales; family Cupressaceae; genus Sequoia; species Sequoia sempervirens. The sequence goes on along the minus strand of VDFB02146551.1, from coordinate 3,579 downwards.
TGTCCACTATAATGAAATATCTCACTCCATTTCTTAGCTATCTCTTCTTTGTGATTCACCCATGAATATGAGTAGAATTTTGAGGTTTTATGAAAATCATGGAGTGCATTTATAGGTGTGAATTGTTATCAAGATCTTAGGACCATAGTCCCCTCATTGCTCACTATCAATACATCATTTTATTATTAGTTGACAGTGCTCATTATTGCTTATTTTCATGCATCTCACTATCATGCTTTACATTATTTTCATAAATATTATCCCCACTTCAAAAATTCTTCACACTTCACATCAACAAAGGTTTGCATGACTTCTTTATGTAATTATGATATTATCCTTTGCTTACATGAGATGATCATCCCTAGGGTTGTCATCTTGTGACTATCCTTTACTTTGAAATTGTCCTTATGAAACATGCAAACCATTGAAGCAATAAATAGCTCAATAAGTACTCAAAATTTTGTTGACTATCTCATACATTATAAGCCATGACTTGTATCACTCTTCTAGTTTTTGTAATTGAATAATGTTGTTTTATTTTTAGATGATGCAAGTAGAGACTCCTCCCAATGTTGATAGGGCAATGGAGCATGATGTCTCTACTACAATAGACAACTCAATGCCTTTGATAGGGGTATGAGGCAAATTAGTAAATTTCAAATTGCATTTGTTGCTATAGTTGTTTATTATTGAAAAATCAAATGATTATTGATTTGTAGTTTAATTTCTATATGGATGGTTTCTATAGGACTTTAGAACACCACTGCTTGAGCATGTCATTGTTGCGAATGAGGAGAGAGATCATTTGGTAGAGGTAAGTGATTATTTTGATAAATATTTCATTTTTTATAATGTAATTTCTATATATTAATGTTTATACTTTTATTGTAACAGGTAAAGCTCCATGAAGAATTAAATAGGAGGAGCATCCTTCGAGTTCTAAGTAGACCAGTATCATATGCATCTCCATCCCCCCAACAATAAAAGGCCGCTCGTGATCTATTTTCTTCACCTCTAGGGGAATTACTTTTTATTGTGGTCATTTTTTGTATGCCTATATGGAATTTTTTGACATATATTTTGTATTGCATATATGTGGCATTGTATGCCTATATGACATTCTTGTAAGCTTATATGGCTATTTTGTATATATGTTATACTTATATCGACATATATTGATGTATTCATATATGGCAATTTGGTTAATACACATATTTTTATTGATGGTGTCCATATTTGCATTATAAATCCATGCTTCAATGGATATTTGTAGATGGTTTACTTTAAATATTTAATGTTTGAACATTATAAAGTAAATATGAACTATTGGGTGAATTGAAAACCTAGCCATGCCATCATTGACATCATCAATCATATGAATATAATAATGCATGTTTCAATCTAACACCTAGGTCTCTCTACCACTACACATCTAATCCCATACTCTCTAGGATCATTGTAGCATGGTAAGGAAATTCATGTAATTATACAATGCACTTTCAAGTATGCAACTAAAAATGAGCAAGACATTATTACATGTGACCTTATACCTCTAGAATTTTGTGATATAATTCTTGGAAGACATCTACCATTCCAAACCCCAATAGTGGATGCTATGAATCAAAAGATGTAAGGAAGCTAAGGTAGCAGAACAACTTCCTACACTAATCTTGAGAGGAGAATAATGCAAAAATTTTACAAATCTTTAATAGTTACAAAAACTTAAATAAAAATAGACATAAATATCATGCATACCACAACACAATGATTTACGTGGGGAAAACCCTTTCGGGAGAAAAAACCCCACACTCTAAAATCTACCCAATATATTATTTAGAAATCACAAAGATTACAATATACTTGTAGAGCAAGCTTCTCACATGAGTATCAACACTTAGAGATCCAGAGGCAACATGACTACTATCAGACTCTCATAATACATCACAATATACAGCTGTAATACAAAAATGTCATAAAATAGGGTTTCCTTCTAGGGAAAGTCAAGCTAATAAAGTATCAGCCATCATATATGAGACATAATGATGAATGATTGGATGAACACTACCTTATGTATCAATAGTATCCTATGTAATTGCAAGGTTGAGACACATTTTCTCAACAAAAGATAATAATTTGACCTCAACAAGTCTAAATTATAAGACAAAATAGCTTTGTATCTACAAAATAATGTTATAACATTAATAATATACAAAAATTCCTACTTCTTATTGTTTACTTAGAGATGTTGCACATGAAAGCTCACAAGCAATAGTGTTGCTCACTCATGCATCTTCTCTATCACAACAATAGATGCTTGAAAATGCACTATTATAGGATGAAGATGTCTTTATAAATTGTATAAGTATTTAAAAAATAATTTATGGTACAAAATCAAACAAATTGGTTATTGAATGCTCTTAGCCAAATAGATCATTGTATCATAGGTCTACTTAGGAGAAGGATGAAATTTGGCACAAAATCTAAGAGCTACTTGATCAAGGAAAGAGTTGACCTAGCTATTTTTCATGTGGCACCTTAGAAGCATGAACAATTATGTAGGAGTACTTGCAATAAAAATAGAGTTCATGTGACATAATTTACAAGCATTATAGTTTTATGAATTATACATTAACCTACAACATGTATTTATAAGTAAATTTATGTTTGTGTGTGCTAACATGAGGAGGTAGTAGTGATGGCTCTATTGGAAATGCGTATGTATATCAAAATATTAAGTGTATAACTATTTATTCATAGTGTGTGCTAGAAATTGCATATTTAAGGTGATTATTCACATAGAGACATCATAATTAGCGATATGTGTGGTACGTTGATGTCATATTAAATTCATAACTTATTTCACATTAATTTCACCTATATTTTTTGGTTGATTATTAATTTTCTTACACCAGTATGTGTTTTTCATCTTCAATGACATATTTTTGGAATATAGTTATGGAATCAAGTTTTAATCAAGACAAATTATAAATAATTTACACTACGTTTCCAATAATTTTAGTCAAGTATATTCAAGTACTCATCCTCTAGTTGGATGAAATTTCACTTCAAATTTAGAGACGTATTCTTCATGCCCACACTTTCCTTCATCTCCAAAAAATATTTTCCTATAATGACCAAAACGTTTATGACTGCATTGAGTTCAAGCAATAGAGGATACCAGTTCTTTGGTGTAGATTATTCAGTCATAAGATTATAAAGACACCTATGTTGACCAAAAATGATAAAGTGGAATTATTCTATAGCCACCCCAATGTGTTCAAATTGTCAGTTTACCCCCAAGAGATGAAGAACGTAAACAATTCCTCTCGATAACTTTTTATTAAATGCAATTGACACTTTTTGGAACATTTGAAACATTGTTGCCACAATGGAATGACTTGGATATCTAAAAAATAAGGGAGGTTATTGTAGAGAGACCCTGATAGAGACAGGGTTGGATCAAGACAATCACTGTCTCAATGCTCCGGGTCTCACCTTGATGAAACCCCTTTGGTGTCACTCTCCACCACTCAACCTACAAGTCCTATGCCATTTAGGCACCCTTGGTTCTTCTGGCCA
>VDFB02146550.1:0-20775 GCA_007258455.2 Sequoia sempervirens | reverse complement strand
CTCCTTCAATTTATGTAGGTTGGTCTCCATAGGTGTAGACATGGATTTGCAATCCATCATGCCAAATCTCTTAAGTATATCAATGGTGTACTTCCCTTGACTTAGAATCATTCCATCCGGTTTCTGCCAGACTTCTAAGCCAAGGAAGTAATGCATGAGCCCAAGGTCCTTCATCTCAAATTCAGAAGTCAATTCCTTCTTACATTCAAGAATCAGGTGATCTTCTCCAGTAAGGATCAGATCCTCAACATATATAACCAAAATTAATGCATCACCATTGATTACCTTGAAGTAGAGATTTGAATCAGTATCATTCTTCAAGAAACCCAAACTTGACAGGTAACGATCAATCCTTTCGTACCATGTACGAGGAGCCTGCTTAGGACCATTCAATGCCTTCTTCAGTTTGCAAACATGAGACTCCTCCCATGTACCTCGAAATAGTGAGCAACAGGAGCAAATATTTCTTCATAATCAACTCCCTCTTTCTGTGAAAACCCATGAGCTATGAATCTTGCCTTGTACTTCTCAATGCTCTCATTTGCATCTTTAAGTACTTGCATCAATCTTCTGACCTCATCATCTAAGATTGCTTGCAATGCTTGGCCTTAGAGAAATGAATTCCAGCATATACTTTTGTAGAGATATAGGGTTGTCCTCTTAGAACACTCTATTCTTGCAACACTGCAACCTTCACTTCTTCTCAGTGAGTCACTGAACTCCCTCTTGATCCCTGCTTCAGAGATTGCAAAGAAGACTTCTGGAAGTGAACTCCCTTTAGCCACCAACTCAGTCTCATGGCTGCAAGTTGTGACTTCACGCTTGATCATTTCTTTGGTCAGCACGACTTCCTTACAAGATGCCTCAAGCTTTTCATCACTAAGCAATCTCTCATCACTTTCTTGCTTCTAGAGCTATCCTGAAAGAAATAGAGAGAGATTACAACAATTCACAACTATCCAAAGAAATATCAAGGCTAGAATCATACAAGGTTTACTATTCCAAGTTATAGCAAGAATACAGAATAATTTATGAACAATATTAAATCATGAATAAATAAATAAATCAGCCTGAAAGAGAAATATATCAAAAGATCAAATTGAAGGGATAAAGAACTTATCTTTATTGAATTCTGATATATCTTTCTTCCATCTTTGGCTCCTCTTGAGAGTACAACAAAAGACAATCTGCACAACACACGTTATGCAGCCAGCATATTCAATATAGGACCAACCTTCTCAAGGCACTATTGCAGTCCATGCACATCGATGTGACCATCTTATCACAACGAATTTGCATTTCTCTTTTCATCTCAGAGTCACACTCAAAGATCTTTACAATGAAATGCAATGAATGATTGACATCTCCAAGGGATATTATGCCAGTGATCACTATCATGATCTTTACCAATCACATATGATTCAAGTAAACAAAGTTAGACCTGCACAACTCAGCAGACTAAGAAATTCAGCCTAAAAAAAAATGATTGTAAGAGTACAAACAACAAATACTTATCTCTTTCTGTTGGTACACCACAAAAAATTGTTTCTCCTGTCAAAGGCTCATCTTAACTCAGAATCTGTAGTAGTGGCTGATTAAATTTGAATATGGTCTTGGACCATTCAAATTTATCGATGCACTCCAGCAACGATCTACCTAGAAATTGTTCCAGAAGGCACAGGCCCAATGTTCTCATGACAGAGATAAACTCAGAGTCATTTATATTTGTATTACGCCTTCTCCTCAGGGAAACACATTTCTTGAAGGTCCAACTCAGTTCTACCTAGTCACTCATGACTCGAATGTAACAACAGTCAACATCACTAGTCACGCTGCAGTGATCTCCCAGAGTTCATCGTGCAGCAGGTACAAGCTTCACTTCAACAGAACTGAATTCTTGACTGTGAAACATAGGGCGAATCGTCCAACTCCCTGAGCAGCATTTTTAATGCCTCTGCAATTTCCGCCACAAGGATTATTTGAACGACCACTGGAAGAAGTATAAGTGATGCCAGCAAAAGAAATCTCCAGATTTATCTCAGACTCAAATCAACCATGATGCATATGAATCTTCAAAAAAGTCATAAAATAATACTTGACCCGTGAATGAAACACGCATTGCGGGACATAGAAAAGTTATATATATAGTAATCACTGTCATGATCGAAGCTCGTCAAGACTCAATATTAACTCAACACCCGTAAAGTTTAAGTCAAATTTCACAACACCAGTATACTCAGGATTTTGAAACATAGATCGCCTGCTATGAAGAAACGCGAACTAAATCTCATTTTTACTAGAAAGGCATAAAGATAGATCGAGCTAGAACTCCCTTACAATCATATATTGAATCATGCTCAAAAAAATAAACTGTTGCCAAACCTTTCCATTCAATAGCTCAACAGCTGACACAGTTATGTTCCAATCGACACTTGGTGGATCCCACGATGAGATGAAATCTTCGACAATTCAGAATGCTCTCAGGCTAGGGCTCCGGATGAATAAATAATTACTTCCAGAATCTGCTTGAGATGAAGGGAGACCAGTAATGTTCGGTGCCGCTAGATGATGCAAGCAGCTATTCGTGTGGTGTTCCATGTCTCCCAAGTAGCAACGGGAGGGCCAAATTATGGACGCAACTAAATAGATACCTGACAATCGATCTTAAGTGATCTGAGTTCTCACCTTGTATAGACCCTGAGAAGCGCTCTCTGCTTGAGTCGTGTGGAGTCAGCCAAAGCCAAAGGCTCTGCCAGATCGCTCCAAAGGTATCACTCCTCCAAATGACCTGGACTGGTACTCAGCCGTGACCCACAATTGAGATTTTTTTGTGTCCTCATTTGTTGAATGATTCCATCCAAATGCAATCCCGACAAATAGTCCTATCTATCTCAGCTATGGAGATTCAGGTCCAACGCCAATAGATATTCACATGGAGGTTACAAAGCCGTTGATAAGCTAGATGCTCCACAGATTAGCAAACACAAGCGGCATTCATAGGCGACAGCAACAACAATGATAAGTAACTTAGGAAATGCACCAATGATCGACCAAACAGATATACACTCCAGCACTATGTTATATGCAACAATAAATCTGGACTCGGATATTCTTCTATAATCTCTTAACAACAAATATATGTCCTAAAAATCTATCAAGATCTTTTATTAATCTGGCCTGATAATTATGTTAAATTCTAATGATCAGGATTTAATACCAAAACTTTATCGCTTTGAATCCGCACAAAAATAACACAGCAGATACCCCGGAAACCCTCCTTGGAGGGAGAAAACCCAGCAACAAAGGATCTCTTATATATATGTGTGTGTAAAGTAAGTAAATAATTCATTTCCATAACAGAGTCAAATATTGTGCACAAAAATTCTGCACCACCAGTACAATAACAGATAAATGACCTTGCACTTCTGAGCCAATATAAAACTGCCTTCAAAAGAGACTGCACTGCCTTTGATCTAGGTTCGCATCAGCCTCTAGATATAATTCGCACTCAGCACTTGATATAATTCGCACTCAACACTTGAGAGATTCGCACTTGACTTGCCTCTTGATAAAATTCGCACCTTAATGAATAGAATAAATTGGACTTGCCTAATGATCAAGAGATGAAAGGCGACCTTGTATATATACAAGTGAGAGAGGTCACACCTCTTCATATTACAAGGTCGGCCAGAATACAATAATATAAATAATAAATACAAATCATAAGGAAGGTCGGCCTCAAGTGAAATTATAATGTTGCCAAGAGAAGCGCCCACTTTAAATAAATGACTCATATAAATAAATAGCCGATAGGCTACATTTATTTATGTCTTCAGTCGTGGCTGGAAGGATGAACCCGTTGCTCAATAACATTACTGTGATATGGTGTACAATGTGTATTATTATGTTTTGATAATATTGGTTATCCAGCTATATATTAATTGGTTGTCGGCTTTGGGTGGTTATAAGCGTTGGTTGATCAACGATTGTGTTCTTCTTGGCAATCATCGGGTCCTTTAAATAGATTGTGTGTCGTGAAGGACAGTATTATGATCTAGTTGGATCAACTCTAGTCTTTGGTTAAACATCTCTGGTCTTCTTCTATAATAATTTCATGTGTGAAAAAAGATATATTTTACTCTTGTATCTTGTATGCATCATCATCTTTATTATTAATTCATGTATTCAGTTTATCAGATAGAGCAGTAAACACCATTGTTTTTGAGACTTTGTCCTCTTTATGCATGTTTCTTGTTAGTAACCACTTTTACTATACTAGAATGCATACACAGAAATAAGATATCTCTGCCCAAACTATTACTGTGGAATGCACCACCTCAAGCGCTATGAGAAAATGATAAGCAGTTTGACATTGGAGCCACAAGCAAGAAAAGAGATATGGCCATCACTAAATCAGCCATTCTTGACCATCCCATTCTGTGTCCTACCATTGATATTTATGGTCACAAATTTATGGCTGCAACCAACTTGCCAGATTCTTCTTTCCATAAATTCACCTGAGACCACAAATCAAGAGCTTGAACATTGATAGAATGTAGATGCAACAAACCAAGAATTTAAGATAAGGCTCCTAACAAATGATCCAAAGACATAAATCACCTCATTACTAGCATAGTACTAGCTCATCATTCTACAGACATGAACTAAGGGTATTGAAACTACATGTATTAAAACAATTTTGTGGCATAATAATATCTAGTAAAATCAAGTGATAGTTATCACAGTTTCAAGGACAACTCTAGTAACAAAAACTTTTCCCCATCTAGAACAAATCTTTGACAAGTTCAAAGTTCAAACAACTGTACCTTGATGAGAAATTCTTCCCCAAAATTTTGTGATGGTCATAAAATATGATGAAGTGATTGTGCAAAAGAAATCAATAAGAACTCCCCAAAAATCTGCAACAAGGGCACTCATTCTCAAGTAGCACACAATTTTGGGGCAGAAAAGATGAATTAATGGGATGATTCGCTTCTCAATAAGGTACTTGTGTTAATCCTCTTCTTCTAAGAATCACTTCAAGTTAGCCCAAAACTTTTTGGGTGGAGAACTATGTGGACTGAGTGCCTCATGCATGTCGGTTTCTGGGCTTCGAATCAATGACAACGTAATAGAAACCTTGATAAGAATGACAATGTATTTGATATCTTAATAAGGTGGTATATTCTTGTCTTTTACTCAAACATGGACATAACATATATCTAAGAGATTTCCTGAATTTACTTTCCAACTACGATGATGTCTATAATTTCACTTGTAAAAGAACCTCATATTAACAATGTGGCTTCTCGTCTAACTTAATGAATCCCCAAGGAATTTCACAATAGAGATTTGCTTACTGTATATGGTTGGAAAATGGAAAACCCTAGAAAATGTTACTTTCATAGGTGTAATTGTGGAGCATGGATAATCTTAAAATTCTTGGGGCAGAACATTTTTTGCTCTATAAAAACCTAATTTTGGCTAGTTTGGCTCAGATTGAGTATACATACCAAAAATAAGTTACTCTTACTACTCTATGCTCTTACACATACTTAATGTCTTTGATACTCCTGAGGCTTGCCATTTAGCCCTAACAGCTACTGGTGACAGTGCAATAAAGATGCAAAAAATACCAAGAAAAGTGACGTTTAATGCACAATATTGACACATTGTGCCACATCATAAAGCATGTTCCTGAATCCAATAATCCCCAACTATCTTTGTTTAGAAAAACCATACAAGCAATCGTAAATATTCTTATCTAGTTCAGTAATTTTTGAAAGAAAACAAGATGGTGATGGTGGCATGCTTCAGCTTCATGGGTATGGTTAAAAGAATGAAGGATATCCGATAAACAACTCAGGGTGACTATCCTAAAAGTGGTTTGTGTCCTACCAAAGAATTCTGGCATAACCCTGCCTTCTGAATTACGAATTACTACCTTCTATAAGTAGGACAAGCATGATCACGATGAAGATCAGAACAAAAAAGAATATGTTGATGGCTACCAATAATTTTCAGTGGATTTTCTTTTTGTCAGTGGGTACATCTATTACCAGTACTTTGGGAAATAGAGTCTGTCATTTAAGCCTCTGCATATACAATTTAGATATGAGTTATCATGTCAGTAGGTATCATTCTATGGAATTTGTATGTTCGAATGAAGTAGTAAGATGAAGTCTTCTGAATCTATTAGCCGCCCATCCAGCAAGTTTGGTAAACTGTCTATAAGAGAGTAAGTAATTTTGCTCATGGCAGCTCTGGTAAAAATTAAACATCCTTTTTTTATGCTGCCCGATTTGTTTGATATATACCATTATTTGTGGTGTTTTGCTGAAGTATTAGCTGTCACTATAAAATGTATTAAATCTTTTGAAATATCTTAACCGCTAAATTGAAGTCATTTATTTATTACCAAATAAAAAATATAAAAGTCTGGATACAAATTATAAATTAAAAATACATCCAGAAAAACAGCCCCGGCAATAGACAAAGGAGAAATTGATGTCTGTTCAAAAAAAAATGTGTGCCCCAAATTGTCTAGCGCGGCATTCGGTAGCAAAGCCCCCATGTAAGTTGGCTGGCCTGTGGTCTAGTGGTAAATTGGTGAGAGTTTACAATTGCTAGCCCAGGGTCAATACTTAGAGCTGCTTATAGGCTAAAGTGACACCATCCCATTGGTTCAACCATCCGCAACATTAAAAAAAAATAACTCACATATCCGAGGCAAAGTTACCGTAAGAGTTCTTAGGATTGTGGTGTAACGGAGGCATCGAAAAAAAAGTTCTCGTACGTGTCAAAGGAAATGAGATGATGGTGGCCCTCATAGAACAGTGGACCATATTAAAATCCCCCTCACCACATCAAGGCACCCCACAAGTCTAGCTGGCATGTAGCAAGGTTGCATTGTAACTGTCATGGGGTACATACAAGCCTCACCTATGTTAACTAATCTAAAGAATGTGATCCAAGACAGATTAATGTCGTAACTCATTCAAGGCCCTCACAGACAAAGTCTTGCCTATAAAAAGTTGTTTATCCCCAAATTACAGGTCAAATGATCAAAAATAGAAAAAAAACAGTAATGTGCCCCAGTTTACAAATCAAATGCCCTTGAAAAACGCAACGCCGCGTCCTTCAAAATCAATACATAAACCCGCCAAGCTAAGGCATCCTGATGCAAATCAGCCAAACACCTATTTCTGACAATTTACTAAAATAAACACTCCTCTAGTAACGCAAGCTCAGAAACTCACTTTCACCAGATCGCAGTGTCGAATCCCGGGAAAATCCGTCGATGCTAAAACCTATATTTACTGTCGATCTTACCATAGCTTGTAGGTTCTGGTGACGGTCTGACTCCACCAAGAAAACATACATCAACATTTAAAAACAGAATTTGAAAAAGATTGATTCTCCACTTAATTTGCGCCACCTAAATCAATTAACATAGAAGAAGCAAATAAAACCACTCCGCGGCCGCACTGCAAAAGCCCAAAAGAATTAAAGAAGGAAAAGGATTTGAACAAAACACAGTCGTTATTAAGGAATTGAAATCGAGAGCATTGTGAGTACCCAAAATCGTAGGGTCTGAAAGGAACAGCGGAGAGAGCTTCGGCGGCGTCGGCGTGGCGCTGATCATCGTCAAGCGTACTGCCATACTCGCTCTTAATAGACCAAGAATCGGCTGCTATTGAGCGATCGTCGTCTGAGAAGAATTCGGGCGTTGAAGCGAGCTGCTGTACGCGAGGCTGGGCGTGCTCTGAATCCTCCGCAGGAAGGCATCGCATGCCGGCCATTGTTGTGATTGATAGATTTAGCTGTTTTTTCAGTTGCACTTTGACGCGCTTCTCATGTCTTCATTCAACTATCGCTAACTTTGTTATTTGTTCTTCTCGGTGACGCTAATAATTTATCGCAAATGATTTGGGGTACGTGCTTTACTTTTCTTTGTCCGAGAAATTGAAGTGCACTGCCCCAGTATTACCGTTCATTTTTTAATTAAACAAAATTTATTAATCACGAATCGTTGAAAGGAATTACTACCTAAATGCTAAAAAGTAAACATATGGAATATCGTAGTGTAAGAGGAAAAGTGCATCTCTTGCACTTTTTCTCTTCGTTAAAAATAATTACACTAAAAAGTTTAGATAAAGATTACCTTTCTTTATAGTAAAGTAGTAAAAAATAATTAAAATTTAAAATTATTAATTTAAAATTATTGGAATTAAATTATATGATATTTGAAATTTTGAATTTGGTATCACAATTAATTTCAATATAAACATAATTTAGATGGTGTATTGCAATGGAAACATTTCTTGGATAGAATTTGAAAGTTTCCTGCATCAAAGAACAAATGGTTTGAATAAGGAAAATTTCTACTAATCAATGGTAATAGGTTCCTAATTTTGAAATGCCGCCTCATCCAATATTTTCATTAATGTACCTATGATTTATTGTATGTACCTTATAAGGTACTCAAAACACAAACAATACCCAAGATAAGTAAAGGATTAGTAAACACATTGAAAATAAACATAAATTTTCACTAAACTAAATCTTAGTGGCACCATGGTAATGTGGTTGTGCCTCCAAGATTGGTGGATGATGTGGTATGTGAGTGCTCTTTCAATATCATAAGGCTGCATTTCATGAAAATGGTGAGATGACCTAGGATGGCATCAGATTTATAATTTTCGGTGCTAGGTTGATGGTATTAGGATCAGTAAAATTCAGCGATCGGCGTTTAAAATTGGTTGGAGACCCTTGGGCATTGAAAGGTGTAAAGTGTACTCATTACGATTGAGAGATTTTGAGAGGTTCCTAATAATGAAAGTAAGAATATATGGCTGGAGGAATCCCCTTGAAAGGAGGATGGTCAAGGTAAAAATGATACTTAAAGTATCCTTATGGATGGACAAGTAATTTATTTCCTTGATTCTCTATGTGACTGGTACAAAACCCATGTCTTGTGTACAAAGGACCCATGCTTTTGGTACATCTCGAAGGAATGGCATGACGGAGGAGTTAACTAGGACTAAATGCCCTGAAATATAACCTTAGGATTTTAGCTTCATGAATTGAGAGGGAGCAAATAGAAACGAATGAATATACATTTATTTAAATTTTGAAAAAAGTGTATATAAACATAGAAAAACAAATATTTAAATGTATTCATCTAAGGTGAACTATAAAAAAGTGATGATTAAATGATTTAGGCTAGAAAATGAGATGCAAATGAATAGTGATGAATAGTGGATGAATAGTAAATTATTAATTAAATAATAAAATATTACTTATTTAATAGCAAGATGAAAATTGGATAATTAATTAGATAAATAAGGATTTATTTAATCAATTATAAAAGGAATGATTGGGTTATTAATTTATTGATGATGTGTCAGTTTCAGGTGTCTACATTTTGCCCCTCTTTGAGATGGTGTTATGAAGTAGCATCATTTCAAAGAAGAATAAAACTAGTTGGAAGAAGATGGTTAGATGCCCCAGTCATTTGAAAGAGTGTTGAATAGGGAGAAGGACAGTAGGGATGATGGTGTCCCCTCGAGAAGATAGGTGAGTTTGGGAGAACACAAGTGTGCTCTTGAAAATATGAAAAGATGTGATGATAAAATAGAAGAGGTTAAGGGATAGTTGATGGACGGGATGAAGGGAGAGTGGATGGAGGATTAGGTTCCTAGTTATACTATATCATTTTAAGCACTCTTTATTTGATATTGTATGAGATATTATGTACCAAAATATAAAGAATCAAGGTGATGATGTGTCACATGCATAAAAAATAAGTTGCATGAAACCCTATGTCGTATAGCACCATAATACCACTATGGTAGATAGGTTACAAGGATTGATACATATGCAAGAAAATGATAATCCTACAAGAAATAAAGCAAGCATGTGCATTGATACAAAAGCGAACATGATGTTACCTCGATCAAGCTTAAAAGCCAAGATTGAGATATGGGTGGTGGATAGTATTATTAATGTGGGAACGAGTATCCCAAAAAATACAAGGATTGGGAAGGATACATCTTGATGATGATAATTTGATTTTGATCAAGGCCTGTAGCAAGGTCAAGAAAAGAAAAGTTGTGACTAGATAATTTATTTAGATTGCTTAGCAGAATTATATGGATTAAGATTCACTTGTGATTTTGATTGCTAGGATCAATGGATTAATGGGGGGATTGCATTAGATTATGAGGATGTAGCCTATAGCTAGATATCGATGATAAGGGAAAAAGGATAATGGGATGAGGGGAGATAAAGGAGAGGGGAATATATGGAAGTAGTTGGGGGATCAAGGTGGATGCATAGGTGACCTCTAAGGACTAAATTGTGTATGAATAACATTCCCTTCTCTAGATATGTCATTTATGATGAGGCATTGGGATATTTTGTCTAATATGATATTGGTGGATAGAGGTCATTTAGATGGGTGATTTGGAGGAAGTAGGAGGATAGTGGATGGGTGGAAGGGATCCAAAGGCTAGGAAGGCCAAGGAGTCAAGTTGATAGAAAGAAGATGGTGCATGTTAGGGGTAGTGCAAGAGAATGGTTAAAATGATTATGAGAAAGTATACCAAATTTATGGAACATGATAGGGAAAAATAGTGGGATTTAGGGGATTGTTTGATAGGTGAAGGTAGTAAAATAAATATAGGTGGAGGATACAAAGGATGGATGGATCGTAAAGTAAGTAAGGCTTTTATTGTCCAAATTTAATGTTTGGATATTTTTCCACTATCCATATTAAGAATAAAAGGAGGGTAGAGCAAGGGGACAAGATGGGGTATGATGGAAAATATGGATAGGTAGGTGAGGGTAGAGGGGATGAAGGAGATAAGATAATGTAGATAGATGGATTGGATGGGATGAAACTTGCCCCCAATTGTAGGAGTGTAATGGGATGCAAGGATTACCCATGACACTTTTCCGAATTTTCATCATAGTACTTTCCCAAAGTCCATGTCTACCAGGTTTTGACCTTTAGGTGAATTATTTCTCTTTACTATTTTTTATTTATTTTAATTTTTTTTTAATTTTTGGGACTTTTGGGATAGGATGGAGGAGGGTGGAGGAAAGACTTGAGCATCTTGTTTCCATACACCGAGGCAAGGAAGCCCCATTTAGGATAACCATTGTAGGTTGGTAAAACCTTGTTGTTTGGAAGGTGTGCTTTCTAAAAGGAAACTTTGGAGTAAGAATGGTGTAAACTAGATTTTGAAAAGGTGGGGATCAAAGGGATGCGATGGGGGAGATATGTGGGATAATGGATAAGATAATGCAAAGGAGGGGAGATGAAGGGGTGGAATAAATCCATGGGATTAAGGGGAACTAGGATAATTTTTTTCACACATTATGATGGATGAAGATTTGTGATAAATTTATGAGATGGTGGACATAAGATAGAAAAATTTAGGATATAAGGACCCAAAATGGATTTGGGACATAAAATATTCTTATATGTGAAGTGATGGGATTTAGGCATGGAGGAAGATTTTTTGGAAGGGCGAGTTTGGATACCATTTTGGATTTGACTTTTGGGCACATTGCCTCATTTTTTGTAGGGATCTACATGGTTTTTTATTTTTCTTTTTGCTTGATGGACCTTTGTGGCCACTTGGGTTTATATGGAATTTGGATTTTTTTTTTAATTTTTTGTGCATGCCATTCTGAGGGGACATGGTGATCCTTGGATCTTTAAGGGTACTTTGCTTTTGATTTATGTATTTTTTAATTTGGCATGGAAATTACTTTATTTTGGGTGGTGCATAAGAGGAGGAGGGAAGGGAATGAGTTGGAAATGGTTCACAAATATATGTGTTTGTTGGAAATGATGGGGGATTGCAATGAATGGATTGGTAGGATTTGGGACTATGGATTTTGGGATATAGGGATCCAAAATGGATGGTAGAGATGAGGGGCATGCAAAGGTGGGTTTTGATACATAGGGACCCAAAATGGATTTGGAAGATGGGGGAGGGATAGTGGCTTTCATTTTGGATTGATATGTGGGAGAAGGAAAGGCAATAATTTTTTTTGAAGGGTGGTGGGAGGTACATGTTGTGGGTTTGGAAGAAGTAACATTAATATGAATAAAGTGTCTACCAACATTTTTGGAACAAATGAGGGGCCTCTTGGGACTCAACCAGCCGTAGTATTCATGGGATTTTCTTTGGATATGAAATGGCCCTGTTATCGTGTTCTCATGAAGGCTCAAGCCTCTTTCTGTATGGATGGTCTCAGCCCTTCAAGCATTTGGATTTAACAACTGATGTTGGCTGTTTCTAAAACAAGACCAACCATCTTGAGGCTGAGGGGTATAAAGTGGTGATATTTGCTTGTCTCTTAGTGAGAATACCACCATAGTGGTATAGGTAGAGAACCAACAGATACACTGATGGTCTTAGTGGACCGCTACTGAGTGGAATCGAAGCGTGACGATAAGATACGATTTTGGAAAAGGAGAGATGGTTCAACATTCGAAAGCACGTCAATGTAACAGCTGGGATTTGGTATAGATGGTGAGTTTGGGAGGGAGGCCAACATGGCTTGAATTCCGTTAATTCAGTAGAAAAAGAGAGTGGGATGGTGGACGGATATGTTTGTGGGCTGGGATTGGATGTTGTCATACCGGCCGAGAGTAATTGGACTCTCAGCGGACTTTGGATCTGGGTGAGCCTGGTGGTGCTGCAAGAGCGATGAACTCATCTCACGAATATGCATCAAGGATTTTAGGGTGGGTATAACCACAACCATAGGATTCTGGCCTTAGTCCTTAGATGATCCCTTTCGGGATGATCCATAGGGCGGAGCGACTTAGATCAGACGGGAGAACCAGGTGCAGGGATCTATGGGATAAAGGAAACAGTGACTTTGGATGATGCAATGCAATACATGGAGACCTCATAGAAAGACAAAGGTTGGGATATGGATAGAGGATAATATGGGGATATGGATAAAGGATAGGATGGATATATGGATAGGGAATAGGATATATATCCCTTGTCATAGGTATCATGAGGGTGACCAGTAGAGATGAATTTAGGCATGGTGGGGTAGCTTGTGCTAGCAAATTCTTTGTCAAAAGGTAGGGGTGAGTAGTGAGAACTTGGGGAAAGATTGGTGGTGATGAAGGCATCAAGGGGGGTCAATTTTATGCTCATATTAATCAATAAGACCATCATCGTCATTAGTTTCAAGTGGATTTTTTGAAGATTGGAGAAATCTTGCTAGGTAATTAGCATGACAAGGGGACTCATTAAATAAAACTTGATTCATGATGATTGTTTGATGTGTGGAATGAGGGTGAAAGACAAGATTGGATGGAAATAAATTATTGGAGAGATGGATTAGATTGGAAAAAGTGGGAGAAAAGATCTTAATATTTATTTTGATATCAAAGGATCTTAAGGTGGATTTACTAAATCTCATATTTAGATTTGGATTAAACTCAAATTAGGGATAGGGTTGATTTTGGAAGATTGGATGAAGGAATGCCGCAAAAAGAAGTGGATACACAAAAATAGGATGCAAAACCACTAAATAAGGGTATGATTGTGTTGATCAATGAAATGACTTAGAGATGGCTAGATGAAGATACACTAATTTATGGTGTAGATATGTTGAAGGGTGTGTGGATGCACTAAACCATGAAATAGATTAGAGATGGCTAAATGTGGATATGTAGATTTATGGTGTAGATATGGTAAAACATGTACAAATATGTTGACTTATGAAATGGCTTAGAGATGGTTAGATGCAAATATGTTGATTTGTAGTGCGAATATGCTCAATGGTGTGCAAATATGCCAATTTATAAAATTTATTAGAGATGGCTAGATGTGGATATGTAAATTTATGGTGAAAATATGTTGAAGGTTATAATACCCTTAGGTTCTAATAAAAAAAGGAAAAGTGTAGAACTTTAGATCCCTAAGATCACCCAAAGGTGGGAGGGGAGATCATATGTTCTACAAGCTCCCATAGACACAAAAAACAAGTTAATTATCTTCTAATCTAATTTAGTGTAATTAGACCAGTGATAAATCAAAGTCTTTGTCTAGTGGCACTACAAGAAAAATATTAGTAGTTTTTTATTTGTTTGGTCTTGGGTTTTTGATATAGCTAAAAGAACACATGTTAGAAAATGCACAACAAAATCCACCCAAGTTAGCACATGTTATCCCAAATTCTAACTAAATAAATATTGATAAAATTTAAACAACACATATTGATTTAGAGAGTGGATATATCGATTTAAAATTGTATACAATGAAATAATAAGATGTATACCTAAAGATGGAATCACTAAAATAGGTAATGCATACACTAAACAAAGAATTGATACACCAAACTATCACATACACACAAAAATGAATACACTTGAAATGGAAAATTAATTTTCAACTTTTACATAGAGGGAAAGTGGGAATTTCAACATCTCTCCCTGCAAAATCAATTTTTGATAAAAAAAATTTGAGTTAAAAAATAGAAGAATGTTAAAAATTGTTATCTAATGTATAAAAATGCATATGCCATGTCATGTATTAAAACCACCAAAACATAAATGGATACATTATTCTATGTCAATGATGTCAAAAGCATTAGAAACCTACAAAAACTATTGATTAGGCTTGCAAGACTATTAATGTGACTTTCATTAAGCATTAAGCAATATAACACCCTATAAAACTATTTTTTGTCAGAAACTAAATGTTAAATGATAGAGAATAGTGAAAACACATTAGACAATGTGTCAAATGAAATCACCACAAAATGTAATGCATATGTTGAAGTACAAATGTATTTATTGAACTGTAACTTGTGATTGAAAAACCTTAAAAACACACAAAATAGAACAGTAATAGGTAAGTGGGTCTCACCATATCCTTTGTACTAAATTGAATCTTTAGATTTCTTGTCCTTTGGTGTCCTTCCACCCATCCACTATCCTCCCACTATGGTCACTGAAGATGTCTGCATGCAATTTTGAGCATAAAAGAATAGGTTAAACTATATTAACCTATTCTACCCAAAAGATAAATAAAACTCAATATTAAGCAAAGGATTAATAAACATGATGAAAATAAGCATAAAATCACACTAAAATAACCCTTTTTCACTATGGTAAGGTGGTTATTCTCAAGATTAATGGATGATATGGTAGTGAGTACTCTTCTTGGAAACATAAGGTTGCATTTTATAAAGTAATGTAATTTTCTTGGGATGACATCCTATTTATATACTTTTGTGCTATAAAATAGATGGATATGATTAAAAGTAAATATCAAGGGTCAAATCAATTAAGACCCTTATGAGGATGAGAGGAGGAGAACTATCCTCACAAGATTGGTGATATTGGGAGGTTCCAAGATTGATGGGGAATCTATGGTTGAGGAATCCCCTTGGAAAAGGTGGATGATCAAAATGTAAAGGGTAATTTGGA
The DNA here is from genome assembly GCA_007258455.2 of Sequoia sempervirens. Classification (NCBI taxonomy): domain Eukaryota; kingdom Viridiplantae; phylum Streptophyta; class Pinopsida; order Cupressales; family Cupressaceae; genus Sequoia; species Sequoia sempervirens. Next base: position 5,300 of record VDFB02146550.1, on the reverse strand, counting down.
GTACCCTAGAGGGATGGGAAAGTACTTTGACCCATGTGACTTATATAAAAGCCCATGTCTTGCATACAGAGGAATCGTGACTTTGTACACCTCACATAAATATGCATGATTTAAGGGAAATTAACAAGGATTTGGCATGTGAAAGTGGGGGATTAAGGGGTAAAGAAGGGCATTCACTACCCTTGAGACTCGAGATGAAGGGTCTTCAAGGAGAAAATATCCCTTAGTTACCTCAAGTTATAAAGCTCGGGTGACAAGGTAAAGAATAAAGAATATTTATTTAACTTAACCGAATGGATGTTAAAATATCAAGGACAAGAATGATAAGATTGCTTAATAAAAAAAATTGATAATAAGATCACAATCTATAGTTTATAGAAATAGAAACTTCATATGTTATAGATTCCACCCCCAAGAGGATTAAGCCTTGACCACAAATGACAATGCACCATGGGGATATATGTGCCCCGCATTGTCGTCTCTGGTAAAATAGAGAATAAAGGTGATGGATGAAAGTTAATACAATCAAAACTATCTTATCTTGTTTTATTTCTAGTTTTCAAACTATGAGTATGTGGGCATAACAAGACAATCATTCACTTTTTTTACACAACAATAATTGTATTTACAATCATTCATGCCCTATAGCTGTTAATTCTCACACCAATATGCCTTTTATTTATGTTGAAATCAAACTTTTCTCTTGCCTACATCCCAACCTTGTTCTTCCCTATTTTTTAACTCCCACGCCAACCTCTCCTTCTTTGCCCATGTACCAAATATGTTTGTAAATCTGAAATTCTAACTATCTTCTATAACTATTTCCCTCCAATCACGTGGATATGCTCAACATGTTAAGGTTTTTATTTTATTTGTATATCCCATATGCCTTTTCGCATGGTCTTCTTCTAATTTCCCAATAAATAAATTTTATTCTTTTATTCCTCATGCAACCTCTCTTTCCTCCTATGTGGACCTATTTTGGTTTTATTTTCTTTTGTTTTTATCTCTAGCAACTGCCTTCTCCCCCACCACAGGTATGCTCAGGTTTTATTTTCTATTGCCTAGTCAATATGCCCCACATGGATGTATAATTGTTTGTGTTATAAGTCCAAAATACCTTTCAAAAATAACCACACCCCTAAAACACTTAATTCAAACCAAAATTTCAAAGGAAATCAAACACCAAAAAATAAAACTCAAACAGTAAACCAAAAATGTTAGTTGATGCTCTTGCATCAGGCTCCCCCAAAAACAAAAACAAAATCATGAGCTCTGGCTCATGAGGTCATCAACACTATGACCATATTTGGAGAATTTAAAAGTTGTTAACAAAGTGGTAGCCTCCAAAGGATGGTCCTTCCATTTAACCAACTAGTGGAAATAGTCCTTACCTTAGGTCTTCTTCAACAACTGCTTCTCCAAGATGCACGCAATGTCATCCTGAGCTGTCTTGGTCATTTATTGTTCCCATCATGGAATCAAATTTGTATCTTTTTTTCCATCTATTTCCTTGCCTTTGTAGGGATAGAGATCAACCACATTGAAGATGGGTGAGATACCCATATTGGAAGGAAGAGCTACCTCGTAAGCATTGGTGAATTTTTTTTTGGGAACCTTACAAGGACCTATCTTCTTCATTTTTAGTTTGTTGTATTCATCTCTTGGAAATATTTCATTCATGAGATGAGACAAAATAATATCACCAACATGAAAATGCACTTCTTTGTGCTTCTTATCAGCATATTTCTTGTACTGCTATTTGTAATTTGACATCTTCATGAAGGTCATGAATACCTTTGGAAAAATTCTCACCATCTGCACTTCTCTCAAAATTACCAAGATCTCTGAATTCAAATACACCCCTTGGATGCATACTATAGACAATGTATAATGGGATCAAACCTATACCCCTATTTGGAGAATCATAATTCATCAAATTCAACCTATGTTGAAGCCATATTCCAATTACTAGGTGTGTTTCCAACAAGACACCTTAACATATTACCCAAAAATTCTATTAACCACTTATGTTCAACCATCCATTTAGGGATGGTAAGTTGACCTAAAACTGAGGTGGGTGCCCAACTTCTTCCAAAGTGTTCTCCAAAAGTTTCCCACAAACTTTGTGTCTCTATCAGATACTATACTCCTAGGTATACCATGCAATCTCACTTCTTTGAAAAACAAGTTAGGTGTATTAGTTTCATCACTAGTCTTCTTGCAAGGAATGAAATGAACCATTTTTTAAAACCTATCCACAACTAAAAAAATAAAATCATTACCTCTTTGATTTCTAGGCAATCCTACAACAAAATCGATACTCACTGAATCCCATGGTCTATGTGGCATAGATAATGGTTGGTACAAACCAGTGTTTTGACTCTACCCTCAGCATGTTGGTACACTCTACATCTCTCCACATACCCTCTTTTACATCCACACCGCAGCATCTATAGCTAATAATAGTGTGGATTTCTAAACTCAGGTAAGTTTTGTTCTGTCCAAAAGCTGCTTTGGTTTCACTGATAGTTTTCTCCTTCAAGAGATTCTCTCTCATCACCTCCTAGGGAATGCCAATGGATACTCTAAACAAACAACCCTCCCCGCAACATAAAAATCAGTCCATGGTCCCTCTATGTCTACTAATAGACTACCAAGCCTTTATATGCACCCTAAAATCTGCATGGTCATTTTATGCAAACCTTTCTGAAGCTCTGTGTCCAAAACTATTTTCTACCTAAATCCTCCTATAGCAATAGAATTATTCTACTTAGTGCATCAACAACCTTGTTTGCTTCCCCACTCTTATGTTTCAACACAAAGTTAAAACTCTGAAGGTACTCCACCCACTTTACATGCCTTTGATTTAGCTTGTATTGATTGTTAATAAACTGAAGTGCATGGTTATCTATGTAAACAACAAACTCCTTGGGAAGAAAGTAATGCCTCTAGTCCTTCAAAGATTGAACCAATGCATAAAATTCAAGATCATAAGCTAAATACTTTTTCTTAGCATCATTTGACTTTTCATTGAAATAAGCAACTGGTTTCCCCTCTTGACTTGGAACAAACCCTATTGCTAAGCCACTAGCATCACACTCCACTTGAAATACTTCACTAAAATAAGGTAACACAAGTATAGGTTGTTCAATCACTTTCTTTTTCAAAAATATAAAACATTTTTCAGTCTCTTGAGTCCATTCAAACTGATTTTTATGTCCTTTTATAGTGTCAAGTATAGGAGCAACTATGCTATTAAATTTTTTGATAAAATTTCTATAAAAGCTAGCAAGTCCATAAAAAATTCTTACCTCATAAGTGCTCCTAGGTTTTGGCCAATCAACAATGGCCTTAACCTTCTCCTTGTCCATCTTCAATCCCTCTCTGGACACCACAAAATACAAGTAGAATAATTTAGGCTTCATAAAAGTGCACTTCTTGAGGTTGATCAACAACTTTTCCTCATGCAACCGTGTCATAACCAATCTTAAGTTCTCTATGTTTTCTTCCTTAGACTTGCTAAAAACTAGTATATCATCAAAATAAACTATCACAAACTTCCCTAGGAATGGTTTTAAGGCTTCATTCATAAAGCCTCATAAAAGTATTAAGTGTATTTGTAAGCCCAAAGGGCATAACTAGTTATTCATAAAGACCATCATTAGTCTTAAACATTTTCTTCCATTCATCCCCATAACTGATCTGAATATGATGGTAACCACTCTTCAAGTTTATCTTTGAAAAATACATAGAACCACTCAAGAAATCCATTAAATCATCCATCATTGGAATAAGAAACTTGTATCTAATGATAATCTTATTGATTGCTCTAGAATTTGTACACATTCTCCAATCACCCTCTTTCTTGGCCGCTAGGACTATTGGTACAACACATAGGCTAAGACTCTCCCTTATCAATCCATTTTCTAGAAACTCTTCAACCTACTTCCCAATCTCCTCGTTCTCCTTGGGAGTCAATCTATATGCAGCCTTGTTTGGTAGGCTATCCCTTGGAACCAAATATATATGGTGACTAATGATCCTCATTGGAGGTAACTCATTAGGAAAATAAACTACCACAATATCCATATGCTCTTTCAATATGTATTGTATCTCATTTCATAAATCATCAAACTTAGTAGAGGTAAGAGCAACCTTAGGCTTGAATACCAATGCATACCCCACTTCTTCCTTCTACATATTACACAAATTATTTGCCACTCACCAACATAACCTTGTTGCTACTACTGCTCTTATTATCTCCTTCTCCTCTCAAAGGCAACAATGTATGTTTTTTACCATCCTTTTATAAAGTGTAGGTATTGTTTCTTCCATCATGTATGGCTCTCTTGTCAAATTTCCAAGGCCTACCAAGAAGCACATGGGAAACATCCATGGACTTAATGTCATACATAATAGTGTCCTTATAACTACCTATCTAAAACTCTATAGAGGCATGCTCATCTATAATTAAATGATGCCCCTTTTGTAACCAAGAAACTTGATAGGATTAAGATTTTTTTTATTATAGTAAGACCTAGCTTGTTAACCATTTAACCTAACACAAGATTATCAATACTATCACTATCAATAATAAGTTTGTAGCACTCTTTAGCTTTATAATTAGTCTTGAATAAGGCTCTTCTTTACTCTGATTCTTAATTCTCCTTTGGTTGCTTCAACAGTACTCTTTTGAACAACAAAGACTTATTGAACACCCAAAATACTAAGAGGGGGGATGAATTAGTATTCACATAAATTCATTAACTTCATCAACTTAAATATCCATTCAATGCATCACATTAAACTTGCAATAATATAAAGGACCATATAAAGCGTGCATCACATCAAAGAACACAAGAACACCATATTTTATTTGGAAAACCCAAAAAAGGGAAAAACCACGGTGAGGATTAGCTCACAATATATTATAATTGGTCATAAGATATTGCAAAATGGCTCACTGCTAGGTGGACTCACTGTCTAGAGAATAAAAGAAATGGCTCACTGCTAGGATAGAAAATAGGGTGGTTCATTGTCAGAGATTTGAACTAATACAATGCATCTACAATATGTTGAAGACAGTTCCAATTAAGCTTTGTAAATTGATATGACACACTTCATGCTTCTCCACTTATCAACCTCTTCCCACTTTTATTTGCTTTAGATCTCACACTCAATTATTTCACATCTCACACATTACACCACACATCTCATACATAACCTCACACAAGGAATTAACCTTTTATATATATTGCGTCCAACACAAACATAAATTAGGTTGGCCTAATTGGATG
>VDFB02146549.1:0-10797 GCA_007258455.2 Sequoia sempervirens | reverse complement strand
CTTTCCAACAAAAAATGCACATAACATTTGCATTATGGGTTGTGATTGTCTTCTAAATTCTTCTTGAATGACTGCATTTTTTTATGCAAACTTTAACAAAACAATGCTTTCAGGTTCGCCTTCTTTTTTGATGACAACCCTTGCTTTCACCAAACTTTCCATTTCAATATATGTTCATATGTTTAAAACACACAATGCACATATCAGTTGCATGTTGGAAAACACAGTGGGTTGTGATTCACTTCTTATTTGATGCAAAATCTAAGCAAATAATGGTTTCAAATTCATCTTCCTATTTCTTGACAACCCTTACTTTCAATAAAACACTTTGCTTCAATATCTGCTCTTATGTTTCAAACACAAAATTTACATATAATTTGCATCGTGGAAAACACACTGCATTGTGGCTCACTTCTTATTTTATGTAGGGTGTAAGAAAGGAATGTTTTGAAATTGACGCCATTGTTCCTTGAGAAAACTTACTTTTAGCAAAACACTCTTCTTCAATATCTATTGATATATGTCAAAGATAAACTCTACATAACACTTGCATCATGGAAAACACAGTGTGTTGTGGCCAACTTCCTATTTTTTATAGGCTGTAACAAACAAATGTTTTGAAGTTCACGTTGTAGTTTTCTAAGACCCCTTACTCTCACCAAAACACTCCATTTGAATATTTGTTTATATGTTGCGAACACAAATTTTACATAACAGTTGTAGGATGGAAAACACATAGGGTTGTCACACACTTTTCAAATCTTCTATAAAGTGAAAAGTAGTGTTATGCACACTGTAAGAAGACATTGTATTCAAGTTCGCCTTCATATTTTACAACTACCCTTGCTTCTAGCAAAATTTTCACACAAAAAAAAAAAGTTGCACGATGGAAAACATAGAGGGTGGTTCGTCACATCTCAATTCTTCTTAAAATACAACACTTTAGTTTATAACAACCTTACTTGCAGCGAAAATTCCCTTTAAATACTCTTATACATTTCGAACATGAGATGCACAAAAAAGAAAAGGTGGAGGATGGAAAACACAGAGGGTTTTCCCAGACTTTTCAAATCTTGTAGTGAAGTTTGCCTTCATATTTTATAACTAGCCTTGCTTGCAGCAAAAGTTCCAAAAAAAAAAAAAGGTTTGAGGATGGAAAACACAGAGGGTTGTCCCCCACCTCTCAATTCTTCTTCAAATACAACACTTTCAGTTATGTAGACTTTCAGAACACACTATATTGAAGTTCACCTTGATATTTTATAACAACCCTTACTTGCAACAAACATTCCCTTTCAATACCATTATATATTTTGAACACAAGATGCACAAAAAGAAATTTGTAGGATGGAACACACATAGGGTTTTACCACACTTTTCAAATCTTCTTCAAAGACAACAGTTAGAGTCATGCACACCGTAGGAAGACAACATATTGAAATTCACTTTCATATTTTATAACTTACGTTGCCTTTGGCAAAAGAGGCACACGGAAAGAAAAAAAAGCAAGTTGCACTATGGAAAACACAGAGGGTTGTCACTCATTTCCCAATTCTTCTAGCAAGACAACACTTTTTGTTCTGCAAACTATAAGAACATAGTGTATTGAAGTTCACCTTCATATTTTATAACAACCCTTACTTGCAAAAAATATTCCCTTTCAATATCGTTATACATTTCGAATACAAGATGCACAAAAAGAAAGTTGTAGGATGGAAAACACATAGGGTTTTACCACACTTTTCAAATCTTCTTCAAAGACAACAGTTAGAGTTATGCACACCATAGGAAGACAACATATTGAAGTTCACCTTCATATTTTATAACTTCTATTGCCTCTAGCAAAAGTTGCAAACGGAAAAAAAAGAAGCAAGTTGCACTATGGAAAACACAGAGTATTGTCCCTCACTTCCCAGTTCTTCTAGCAAGACAACACTTTCTGTTTTGTAGACTGTAAGAACATAGTGTATTGAAGTTCACCTTTATATTTTATAACAACCCTTACTTGCAACAAAAAATTCCAATTCAATACTATTATGCATTTCGAACACAATATGCACAAAAAAACCTCTTGTAGACTGGTCAGAACACTTTAACCAACGACAAACGAGTCTCTTACACTTGTAACTTAGTTTGAATGACTCTTCAATGTCTTTTTAGCCTTGTAGGGAAGGAAATTCGAAACACTCCAAAGACTGTTCAATATAGGCCTTCTGACAATTCTGTCCTAAGAGGACAGTCAATAAATGGTCTCGATAAAGTCATAAATTCAACAATCCCTATCTTGGAATGGAGTCACCTATGCCCACAAACCTTTTCCAAAACAAAATAAGAGTACAACAACTCATATTCCAAAAACCAAACTCATTAAGTCACCAATGTACACAGTCATTTATAGATTTTATGCATTTTTTACAGACCTTGGGCTTCATGATAGTTTCCGAAAACCACCTTACCACGCTCTTCAATCTTCACATCGTTTAGAATACTCATCAAACATTCCTCTCACCAGTTTTCAGGAGATTCAAACAGTGCAAATCTGACAAGCACAATTTTTAATATACACTTTTTACCCTAACTCAAGGTTTTAGCCTCCTAGAGAAAAAGTTCAATATCTTTGAGAATTCGAAATGGATTTGTATGAAACGAAATGAATCATAAAGTAGACTTAGAGGGCTATCATGTACAATGGAGGAGGAGACGATTTATCCCTAGAATATGGCCATACAATGGCCTCAAACACAGAAAATGCAGGAAAATTTTGAAAAATAGAGTATGTAATTCATTGTTTCAGTATTACATCAATGACAACACTTTCTATTATGCAAAGTGTAAGAAAAAAATGTATTTAATTTCACCTTCATATTTTATTACAACCTTTACTTGCAAAAAACATCCCATTTCAATTTCCTTATACATTTGGAACACACTATCCAGAAAAAAATGTTGCAGAATGGAAAACACGCAAGGTTCTCCCTCACCTCTGAAATATTGTTCTAAGATAATAGTTTCTATTATGCAAACTATAAGAAAATAGTGTATTATAGTTCACCTTCATATTTTCTAACAACCCATTACTTGTAGGAGACATTCCATTTCAATATCTTTATACGTTTCGAAGAGAAGATGCACAAAAAAAGTTGTAGAATGGAAAACACAAAGAACTACTGAAGAAAATTACAATATTATACAATCTGAAGAAAACTACAATCCACATTTAATACTACTAACACTAAGAACTATGTCAATCATTTATGAACAAGTATAATCTCTGTGTTCTCAGCATCCAGAAGAATTTCCTGCACTCTGATTGTCAAGGTGGAATTTACAGCATACAATGTTGGCATCTCATAATTCACATGCAGCAACCTGAAGGAGGGCCTGACACGGTGGATCTCAAACTTGAAAATGTGGTTGAATTTCAACACGGCCAACAGCCATTCCTCTAGAGGACCTATGTGATTACTAATTATATATTCCCCTTGACGAATCTCATAAACCTCATACTCAGCTGATTTGTAAGATTGTGTGTATGATAACTATTGGTCTAATGCACACCTTCCAGATACAACCAGCTAGGAAAAGGTCTCGAATTTCACGGTAAAGAGACATTGGCCAATCACATAAATTGACAATCTCTATTTATAGATTGTAATAATGAACTTCCATGCCCATATGTGCCCATACACCAAACACATTGAAGAAGTGAGCATAATTATCATAGTGCAAATCTGTGTGGTTTGGCCCATTTCTATTAATTCTCATTAACATCTTTTCCCACAACCTGTGCGGGAGGCTCAATTCATCAATTCGTGCAAGAATATTGCATGAGAGATAGGGGTGGTAGTTGGTCAACCAACTAGCCACCCATGCTCGTGAACTGTGTGACATCTTCTACATAATTGCAGTAGCAAGTACTCAAATTCTTGAAATGAAAGACAAAACAACTTTGTCAGAAAGTACACCTGCATTCTCTAATTAGAAAAACATTGTCAATGCAATGGAAACAATGAAAAATAAGAGAGCAAAGTGGAAGATATAGACACTACATAGAGGGGCAGTTTAAGACAATATTTAAAACAATTTTTGAGTAAATTGTCTTAACTTGAGACAAAAAAAAAATTGTGTATTGTCTCAATTATTGTCTTTAAGCGAGTTTCTTAAAGTATTGTCTTAAAAATTGTCTCTATAAAGACAATATGAAATAGAAGTATTTTTGTCTCTTTAAAGACTATGTAAAAACTGTCTCTCTAAAGACAATATGTAAAAATGTATTAAAAAAATAAACAATTTATTTTAAATATTTTTTAAGTGTGGTTTCCAACATTCAATGTTTTTGAATTCTCGTCGTCCTCCTATTGGTTGGAATATTTATTTTTATTTTTCCAAATGCGATGGAAAATTATGACAAAAATTATCAATGATTTTGAATCTAAGAGCAATGAACAATTGTCGAATACGCAAAGCATAATGTTCATAAAAAAAAAAAAAAAAATAATGCATCATAATCTAAACTCATAAAGTTAATGCCAATAAGTATTTTTTATTTATAGTTTATAAAATTGTTCATACAATCATGAGCAACACGTACATCATAACATGACGTGAGAAAACGATTCATTTCTAGGAAAGAGAAAATGTTAATATTTTCCTAAAACCCAGTGGAATATACCCAACTGCCGACATAACTCTTTCGAGCATGGCAAGGTAGTTTGACAAAGAGTTGACTCAATTGTCTGGACTGGACAATTTTGCTTTAGAGTGGGAACTTTCTTCTTCTTGCATGCCTATGTCTGGTCCTCTCAAAGGCTGATATCCTTTCATTGTAACAAACCACTAAATCATGTACTTTGTTATTGATGAATGATAGGGTTTCCAAATCGTCTTTGAGCATAGCACAACCTTTCAAAATTTTGATACAATTTTGGAGAGAGTTGAATTCTTCTTTTAAGATATTCAATAGCGTGAAAGAAAAATTTTCCTACAAGAAAACAATATTAGATTTAACAATTAAATCTATTTGCATTATTCATTTAAAGAACCACAAATCCACAAGTCTCTACACATGAACTGAAAATAATAAATCTGCAAATCAAACCCCAAAAAAAATCCAATTATATGTAGCCACTACTTGTGGTCATTTGATAGCCCAAAAGTGAAAATATGTGATCCCAAAAAACTTTTACAAATATTTTCTTTCATATTAACTTACAGCTCAAGTTGGGCTGCAAACTATGCAACTTTAAGTTGGCACTAGTTAGCTGTACTAGTAACTTCTCCACCTCGATAGAGCTTTGCAACTCGCTCAAACTATTCCAAAGCCAGTTCCAAATTTTCTTCAGTTTCATATATTTCACCAAATTCCTGTAGAAAACAATATTTTGAATTTCAATAAAAATCCCTATCTAAAACAAACAAGTAAATTTACTCATAACTTGATCATTATAAAGATATTCACAAAATAACCATACAGCTTCTGCAATGAATGCCTTGTACATTACATCCAACCAAGAAATTTGTAGTCTTAACAACATATCAAAACATATTATCATGAGAATAAGAATCCTTACACTAGTTCAAAGTCAAGCTTTAACAACCTCAAAAGATTAGGTCATCCCACACCCAATTCAAACATTGAATTACCTTGTAGTGTTTTCCAACCATCGACAATCTACTTATCTCCAAGAATAGATTAACAACCAAACTTAAGCACCTAGCAGCCTCTGCACAACATTAATTAGTAAATCAAGACCACTTCCCATCCAACAATAATAAATGACACCCAACCTTCTCCCATTCTAATATAACGTGAAGAGAAATTACCACACAACAAGAGAGAAATTTAGACTAATATCATGACAAAATAACACAAAGGAGATGAAGACACTGGATTGTAGACTAAAGGAAAATATGAAATATAATTCTTCCCTCTACAATCCATTCAACCTAATATGAGAGATTATACACAACATGTTTTTAATGGAAATTATTACACAAGTAATTGGTAAAACATTCGATGTATTAACAATGAGCAATGTGCTCAATAAATAATTTACAAGATGTTATAGGATAAGATCGAACACGATCTTATCTCAAGAAAAAGCAGGAAGTTTCTAAAAGAAACTTCAGATAAGATCTCGAACAACTAAGATGATCTTATCTAGATATTTTACAATATTTTACATAGTTGAGCATTAATAAATAAATAAAGAATATTATTTTAATACCCTCCCTTAATGCTCAATCTATCAACTACACCAAGATGCCCCCTAAACTTTACAAACTTATCTGTACTGAGCGACTTGGTGAGAAAGTCTGTTGTCTGATCCTCTGTCGGAACATACAGCAACTAAACTGATCCATCTTCAACCAGCTTCCGAATGAAATGACAGTGAGTTTCCACATGCTTGGTTCGCTCATGGAAGACCGGATTCTTGGCAAGTTTGAGAACTCCCTAATTATCACAGAACAAGGGAGTCGGACCTGCTTGAGATATTTGCATATCTGCAAGCATCTGGCAAAGCCAAACTGCCTCACATGCTGCTTTTATTGCTCCCCGATACTCTGCTTCTGTCGAGGAGAGAGCCACTGCTTGCTGCTTCTTACTAGTCCATGTGACTGCACCGGATCCCAAACTGAACACATACCCAGATGTTGATTTCCTGTCATCAACTGAGCCTGCCCAATCTGAATCTGTGAACCCACTGAGTTTAGGATTGTGACTCTGAGTGTACAAGAGTCCAAAATTAGTAGTGCCCTTCACATAACGCAGCACACACTTCGCTGCTACCCAATGATCAGCCTTGGGGGCTGTCATGAAGCGTGATATGTAGCTCACTGCAAAACTCAAGTCAGGTCTAGTAGCAGCAAGATAGATGAAGCTACCCACTAGTTGCCTGAACAATGTTTCGTCTACCACAGGTGAATCGGACTTAGCTAGCCTATATGCCTTGTGGTTGTCACTGTACCCTGTGAACATGAGTTTCTGGCTCTTGGAGTCTAGCTTAGTGCGCTTGGCCTCTGGAATCCAAACATACACAAGAGAGCCCAAAACCTTCAAATGACTGATCCTGGGTTTGCGACCAGTCCAAACTTCCTCAGGAGTCTTCCCCTTAACAACATGAGTGGGTGACCTATTAAGGAGATAGACTGAAGTATTGACTGCTTCTGCCCAAAACTTGGTAGGAACACTCCTGTGTTGCAACATGGAGCGAGCCATCTCAACAATCGTACGATTGCGTCGCTCTACAACACCGTTTTGCTGAGGAGTGTAGGGTGTAGTCAACTGATGTTTTATCCCATGAGTATCACAGAAGTTGGAGAATGCACTAGAATAGAATTCCCCCCCATTATCTGACCTAAGAGTTATGATACAAGAACTAGACTCTTTTTCAACCAAGGCCTTAAACTTCTGAAATACATTAAAAACTTCTAATTTCTGCTTAAGAAAGTACACCCACATTTTCCTACTATAATCATCAACAAAGAGAAGAAAGTACTTGCAACCAGTTACAGAAGAAGTAGACATAGGCCCACAAATATCAGCATGAACTAATTGAAGTACCTTAGAAGCATGCCAAGAGTCGCCATCCTTGAACGGTGTGCGATGCTGCCTCCCGGCCTGACAAGCACCACAAACGCCCTGATGCTGAGTCTGAATGTCAGGTAAGCCATTGACAAGTCCCTCCCGAGCAAGCTGAGAGAGATAGTGCATGTTCAAGTGCCCGTACCGCTGGTGCCAAAGACTGGTGACAGCTGAATTTCTGGCTGCCAAGGCTAACTCCGGAGAATCACCTGTGTCCACAAGCCTGTAAAGGCCATGATCCTCTATCCCAACGGCCACCGTTGTGCGAGACTCACGATCTACAATTGAACATCTGTGCGAGTTGAACACCACATCCATCTGGGAAGAATGTCACATTATTTGACTGACGGAGAGAAGATTGAGCTCGATATCAGGTACATAATACACGTTGAGGAATATGAGATCCCTCCACCAGACTGAACCTGAACAATGCCTGTGCCGACAACTGTGTATTCCTCACCTCCTCCAAAAATCACTGAGTCAGTGCAAGGGGAAAAGTTTGTGAACCAATCACGCCTATGTGAGAAATGACGCGAGGCACCAGAATCTATGTACCAAGCAGAGGATTTGACATGATCTGCGGGCCTTTTTGCCATGAGTGCATAAAAGGCAGATTCCTTCTGCTCAAAGTGCTCGGCGACATTCACTTTCTGCTGAAACCCTCCCTGCTTCTTTTGCTCAGAAGCCAAACGAGCACGACAATCTTTCTTGATGTGGCCAAATTTATGACAGTAGTTACACTAAACATTTTTCTTCTTCGGGCTGGTGGAGGTCTGACTTGAGCCTTTCTGCTGTGAAGGCTGACCTTTCCCTTGATGCTTCAGCTGAGTTTTAGCTGCAAAGGCCTACTCCGTGGAGGATGATGATTCACTGCTACCGAACTGTTGTCTCCAGCGATCTTGCTGCAACAAGATAGTGCACAAATTCAGAAACTTGAGATCAACATTAGCAAACGTAATGTTGAGAGTCTCTATGAAGTGTTCATAGGACTTCGGTAGACTCTTCAGGGTGATCATGACCATGTCTTCCTCCATTTTCCGACCAATCGCCTCCAATTGATCTCTGATCTCTTGGATTTTATTTAGATGCGCTTGCAGAGTCGTCTTCTCATCCATCATGATAGAAAACAACATATTCTTCAAGAAAAACGCACAACTTTTGTCAGAAGTCTCATGCAGACCCTTCAAGTGATCCCAGATCTCCTTAGCTGATTTTCCAAGTGGAATCTGAGGGAGCTGATCATCAGTAACCGAAAGCTTAATAAGCATTACGGCTTCACGATTCTGCTCATCAAACTTCTCCTGATCCTTACCCTCCGTTGCGGGACGAGTAGCTTTGCCGAGGATCATCTGATCAAGGCAGCGATATTCAAAAATTGTCAGCATCCGCTGCTTCCAGGTGTTGTAATTTTTGCCATTAAATCTCTGACTGCCCTCCAGCATTAAATTACTTAAACTGGCCATCTTCACGCTTTTCGAGGCACGAAAAATGAGGTACTGAGAAGAGGCTGATGCACAAAACTCGAGGCACAAATTCCAATGCAAAAAATAGAAGCAGATTCAGGTACAGACTGTAGAAAGTATAATGTACGAATGGCACAAAATTTGAGGCACGGAAATCGAGGCACCCAAAAAATTCAGAGACCAACCCAGTTGAGCTCTCGAAAAACCCACCAAGAATCTCTAATCAGAAAAAAATTCGACTTGATCTGAAAGGTAAAAACTCTAGTCGAATGTGCAGAATGCCCTAGGCTGCCATTGAAATCTCAAAAAATTGCAGAAATGAGCTCGAATCTGCATGAAAAAATTGACAAGAGTGATGCCAATCCCTAGGCGTGCAGATAAAAGAAAAATGCAGGCCAGAAATTTCATAAAATTGCTCCCAGAAGTAAGAAACAGACAACACACCAGAAATTGCAAAATCGTGGGTAGAAACAAACGCCCGAAAAATGATGGTTACTGTGCGGCCAGAGAACACAGAGAAATATCAAACAAACACGCGTTTTGTGACGCAGAAAGAGACGCCAAAGATCAAAGAAAAGTTGCGGTGAAAAACGGGCTTCAAAAGGCAAAAACATTGCCAGAAAACTTAAAAAATCCACGGCCACAAATAGCACAAACTCTGCGGCTAAGTCTGCAAAAAACTCAGGAGAGAAGACGCGCCCCTAAGAACCTTGAAATCGCGCCTTCAGAAAAGAAGATTTCTAGAAGACACAGAAAAATCGCGCCGCCAGAAGAAGCCACGAAAATGTTTGCAGAAACCCTCGATTTTTAGCCACGAAAATCCTTACAGAAAGCCCACGAAAAATCTTCAATCACAGATCATCGAAACTTAGGCACCCAATAATTTCGAAAATTCCACTGAAAATATTTTAGAATTATAAAATTTTCAAAAAAAATCAATTATTTCGAAAAAATGTAAACAAAATAATTTCAAAAAGAAATTATTAATTTTTCGAAAAAAATTGTTTTCCTAAGCTCCGATACCATATTACACAGGTAATTGGTAAAAACATTCGATGTATTAACAATGAGCAATGTGCTCAATAAATAATTTACAAGATGTTACAGGATAAGATCGAACACGATCTTATCTCAGGAAAAAGCAGGAAGTTTCTAAAAGAAACTTCAGATAAGATCTCGAACAACTAAGACGATCTTATCTAGATATTTTACAATATTTTACATAGTTGAGCATTAATAAATAAATAAAGAATATTATTTTAATAGAAATGAACAGTAGTTTTCTCAATTAATGAATTTGACAATCAAGAACCTTCAATTAGAAGTAAAATAACACCAGTTTCTCACATATAAGCTACACAATGATGAGTCAAAACTCTGATCTTATATTAGAGTCTAGGAGCTTGGTCTATTATGGACAAAAGTTACATATTACATTTTTATTTGCAGTCAAGGAAAGAAAGCTCAAAAAAATGCAAATAAATAAGTCTCCTCACCACTTCAAAATTCAGACATCTCAGCATCATTCTAAGGAAGATAAGGCACCGGCTAAACCTTCACCATCCATACATTTTGCTGCCTTTGTTTAATCGACCTTGTTGCCCACAAATCCAAATCCAGTAATTCAAGCTCAAGATTTATGATAGAAGTCATACCTGTGATTTTAAGATAAAAGTTATGAGAGAAAATAAACCACAATTTAACTATAAAAATGATGTTTACTGAAATAATACCAAAATGTAGTATTTA
>VDFB02146548.1:0-39939 GCA_007258455.2 Sequoia sempervirens | reverse complement strand
ATCATTTGATCAATTTTTACTCAGCTCCGCAATGCACCTGTCAGCCAGCCAATCGGAGAAGTCAGTCAACCAGTGTCAGTCGATGAACAGAGGTCCCGACAGAGGTTTTAGCCTAAATTTTCATGAAATTTGGCTAAGTCTGGAATTCGCTCAAGAGTTCAAATTTGAATTTTCGAAAGTGAGTTGAATGGACGCCTTAACTGGAGTTCTGACTGCAGTTAGACTGAACGATTTCTGGGTTGTCATCTTCAGTTCATATGTTTGCATGTGGAGTGATCTTTCAGTTTGCATGTTCAGTTAACTATCTTGCATGTTCAGTTAACTTGGTTGCATGTTAAGTTTAACTGAAGATTACCACTAAAAGTCAACTGAAGTTTGTATGCATGGCGATTTTGGTCAAAATTGTGAAAATTTTAGTGAAGATGACGCTTCATCAAATGTCAACTGAAGTTCAAAAGGGACGAATTGAAGCATGAAGCATTATTTTGTGAAGCATGAAGCATTTTTAGTGAAGTATGGCGAATTTGAAGTTGTTAACTTCACTCATCAAAAGGGTCGCTATATTTAGTGTTTGAAAAGTGAAGCATGAATTGGTGAAGATGGCGCACTTTTCAAGGGAATGGCAACTTTAGTTCTAAAAGGGTTGCTATATTTAAATTATATTTGATTAAAGCACATGAAGTTGGCGCATTCTGGAAGGCTAACTGAAGTTCCAAAAGGCTAGCTATTTTTAGCATATTTATTGCATGAAGATGGCGAATTTCTCTTTGCAATCAACATTGTTAACTAAAGTTTTCAAAAGGGCACGCCTTAGGTTAAATTTGATGAATCCAAAGCAAATTTGAAGGATGGCGAATTCAATGAAGATGATTAACTGAAGTCAAACTCGCATAGAGTGGTTAACTGAAGACTTGAAAGGCAAACCCTAATGCATAACCACTTATTGAGCTTGTTCGAGTTTCAGTTAACTATAATAAGGACCAATGAGAAGCCAAGCGCCATTTTTAAGCATGCTTTATTTAGTGCGAATTTTCTATGATGAAATTCTATATATTTCAAGAATGGCGTCCATTATTACATCATCTTTTGCTCTGAAGCTTGTATTCTTTTGAGCGACCAGCAAGCTTAAGGTGATTCAGGTGTCCGTTTTCAGCGTTCTTCGAAGCTACGAGTTCAGATTGTTCAGAGGAAGTCGATTCTAGACTTTATTTCCACTTTGCATGCAGGTTTTATAAAGATTCGAAGAAGAGATTTGCAGATTTTTCAGAAGCAAACAAGCAAAACTTTCTATCTTTCTCGGCCTTTATTTCTTCTATTTCTCATCTTAGGTACTTTCTTCGCATGTCAAAGAAATTCAAGCGTATTTTCAGAGTTTGATCATCTGGGTTCGCATATTTCAGCATTAGCAGCAAAACCCATGTCTTAGATTTTTTCGAGAAAATCGCCCCGTAGCCTTCATTTCTGAAGCTCTGTGCTTTTTTCCGAGAATTTCTTTGCATGTGGGATAAAATCACATCTTTTTGAAAATCTCATCATTTGGGTTTGTTCAGAATTCCGTTGTGCACAAAACCCATGTTCCAGATTTTCTCAAGAAAAATTGCCCCGAGAAGCTCTTAAAACCCCTGCAGTTCTCGACTGAAAAGACTTTGCATGTTAGGCTAAACGGCGTTTTTTCACAATTTTGACGTTGTGGGTTGTCTTGGAATCATTTTCTAGACAAAACCCATGTCTCAGAATTTTTGGTGAAAATTATCCTCCGACAGGGTATTTTTAGCCTCACCAGGAGCCATTGTTAGCCTCTTCAGAAAGTTGTCAGAACATAGCCGTGTTCACAGTCAACGGGCAAGTTTTTCATAAGGCGGTTCAACTAGACTGAATTCAAGACCAAGTCGGTCTTAATTTAAGTTTTCATCAGAGCAGCTGACAATGAAGCGTTAAGTTGCAAAAGAAACAGAGATCACTTCATTTACGGAGCCGCCAAAGTCACTCAGATCTTGTGCCATTATCTTCGTGAAAATGGTACCTACGCTGATCTCAAGGTTGTACAAACTGAGTTTCAGATGCATGTTTATGATATCTTGATGGAGGTTCTGATCACATTTTTCAGTAAATTTCAGCGAGTTTCAAGGAGACTGAAAATGTTAAAGAATGTATGCATACAGTCAAGGAAAGTGACAGAGAATTGAAGAAGCAGATAGATTATCGCTTTTTGCAGCGTTAAAGTGCCAGATGATAGAGAAATTGATGAGTACTTTTTGGTCGGCAAGTTAGACCGCGATGACATGGAGTGATCTACCAGTTGGAACCTACAGTTAGTTTCGAGGGTTAAGTCATGAGCAGCAGTTAACTCGACTTTCAGTCTTGAGTTTACTTGCCGACTTAACACATGCTTATCTCATTCTTGGAATTATCATTACAGGAGTTAGGGTTAGGGTTTCCAATTAACCGGTAGTGTCCGCTTAACTTTTGTTTTTTAAATAAGGACGCATGCTTGCACATTGTCCAATTAGGTTATTTGTATCAGTTAAACTGAGGGTAGTTGCCCAGTTAACTGTATAGTTTACTTCATTAGGGTTAGGCGCATAACTTGCATGCATTGCAAGAACTGTAGTGAACTCAAGGTGATTTTAGGGTTCCCTACACCTTGATGTATATAAATAAGAGCTTTGGCTCATTTGTAATTAACTTTTGCTTGAGAGAAATATATGCTGCGCCTACCTTGCCCTCAATATTCCTCTTTTTGTATTGGTTCATGTGTCTTCGCTATTGCAAATAATTGTTATGCCACATAGGGTTTCAAGAGATTGTAATGGTGAATTCTTTCTGTCTTGTGAATCTTTTATCATTATGAGCAAGTGTTATGCCACATAGGGTTTCATGAGTTTGTGATGATAAATTCGTATTGAGAAGCCTTTACTGTTTTGATCGAGTGTTATGCCACACAGGGTTTCATAAGATTGTCATGGTAAATCCTTAACTTAGTTTAGATAAATCTGTTTTGTGAATCTTTTATCATTCTGATTAAGTGTTATGCCACATAGGGTTTCATAAGATTAGGATGATAAAGCTGTTTTGTGAAGACTTTACTTTTTCGATCAAGTGTTATGCCACACAGGGTTCCATAAGGTTGTCTTGGTAAATTCTTAAATCTGTTTTGTGCCCAATGAGCTTGTTTAGATTGAGATGATAGTTGCGCCACCTTGCCTTCAAGTAGAGAGTCTAAACTCGCTTATCGTCCGATAGTCAAACCCTGCTCCATTTCCTCATGCTCTGTTTTCTTGAGGAAATTGGATAGATTTAAAGTAGATAGCTTAGTTGTAGTTAATGATCTGCGAAACCAGAAAATCCTTAGCTGCAACGTTCTTGGTTTTCTTAACCTTGTGCCTCTTCCAGCTGAGAACAAAAAGATAGGACTTAGATTACTTTTCTTTTCCATGCATTCCAGCACAACGAGGGAGCTTCCCCTCCTAATTTGAAGAGCACTCATTGCGTAGTGTACATAGCTGTCCGTACAAACCTGCACTCCAGAGGTGTTAGATTTGACGCCAACAAGGTGGTAATGCGATTTAATAGGCTACCGGGTTTATTTCTTCTAAAACCTCAAAGGGTCCAACATATCGTGGAGCTAATTTGGAAGACTTTCCAAATTTGATGGAGCTTTTATGAGGTTTAACTCTCAACAAGACTTTATCACCTATGGCAAAATTTTGGGGTATTCTCTTTGCATCGGCATAACTCTTTTGTCGACTGTTAGCTTCGGCTAACCTTTGCTTTATAATCTTTACTTGCTCTTCCATATCCGCTAACATTTCAGGTCCAAGACTTACTCAATCCTCAAGTTTATCCCAACTTATCGGAGTCCGACACTTTCGACCATATAAGGCTTCAAACGAAGCCATTTTAATTGCAGAATGGTATGAATTATTATAGGCAAATCTGAATAAAGGTAAATAGTCTTCCCACTTATATTGCTGATCCATGCAATATACTCGAAGTAGGTCTTCTAAAACTTGGTTTACTCTTTCAGTTTGCCCATCCGTTTCCGGATGATATGCTGAACTAATTTTCAGTTGAGTTCTGAGTGCAAAAAATAAGGTTTGCCAAAACCTAGAAGTGATTCTTGCATCCCTATCAGATATGATCTTTTTAGGTATTCTAGGCAATCTGAATACTTCTTCCACAAATTTCCTTGCAATAACTGGTGCTCCATCAGTCAAATTTCCAGGTATAAAGTGAGCCACTTTTGTCAATCTATCAACTACCACTAATATGGTATTGTGTTTGTTCCTTGACATAGGTAATCCTTGCACAAAATCCATACTTAGCACTTGCCACTTCCATTCCGGAGTGTCATGAGGGTATAGTAAGCCTGCTGGGTGATGATGCTCAGCTTTTACTCTCTGACATTCAAGGCATTTTGCTACATAATTAGCAGCATCTCCCTTCATTCCTTTCCAGAACTATAATGGCTTCACATCGGCCAACATTTTTGTTACTCCTGGATAACCAGAATATGGAGCTTCATGCACTTCTTTCCACACTAAATTTCTTAAGTTGTTTACGTTAGGCACATACATCCTTCCTTTGTACCTAAGCAATCCACTTGGTTCAAATTTGAAACCATCATACCTCGAATCTTGAGGGTTTTCCTTGAGGGCTTGTCTAACTTGCATGTAGTAATCATCCTCCACACATCTCTAGAGCACTTGGTCTTTAAAATCAATATGAATTGCAACAATAGAAGCTATATGGCGTCTTCGACTTAATGCATCAGCAACCCGGTTTTCTTTTCCCTTAATGTAGCTGATATTGAAGTCATAATCAGCGATCAACTCCAACTATCTTCTTTGTCTAGCATTTAGATTTGGTTGAGTAAAAAGGTACTTTAAACCATTATGATCAGTTCTTAACTCAAAGGCTTTCCTAAGCAAATAATGTCTCCACATTCGCAATGCATGAACGACAGCTGCCAACTCTAAGTCATGCGAAGCATAATTCATTTCGTATGGCTTTAGCTTCCTTGACTCGTATGCAATCACTTGATTATCTTGCATAAGTACTCCTCCAAGTCCTTCTCCACAAGCATCAGTGACAACTGAGAAACTCCTTTTAGGATTTGTCACCTTTAGGATTGGTGCGGTAGTCAGTTTCTTTTTGAGTAGGTCGAATGCCTTCTGACACATCTCATTCCAGTAAAACCATTTTCCCTTTTTCTGTAAAGAAGTTAACGGAAAAGCAATTTTGGGAAAAAATTCTACAAACTTTCTATAATAACCTTTCAAGCCCATAAAACTTCTTACTTCAGATACATTCTTGGGTATAGGCTACTGAGTTATTGCTATGATCTTAGCTGGATCTACTTTAATTCCTTCGGCTGAAATTACATGACCCAAGTAATGCACTTTTCGTTGGACGAAGGTACACTTGGATAGCTTTCCGTACAACTTATTCTCTTGTAAACGTTGTAGAACCATTCCTAAGTGCCTATTGTGTTCTTCTTCATATCTCGAATAGATTAAAATGTCATCTAGAAACAACAACACAAACTTGTCCAGGTACTCTCTGCATACACTATTCATCAGGTTCATAAATGTTCCAGGTGCATTTGTCAAACCAAATGGTAATACTATGAATTCATAGTGTCCATACCGAATTCTAAAGGCGGTTTTATAGATATCTTCATCTTTAACCCTAAGTTGGTGATATCCAGACCTTAGATCAATCTTTGAAAATACGGCTGCTCCCCTTACTTGATCAAACAGATCATCAATTCGAGGTAATGGATACTTGTTCTTTATCATAGCTTTGTTAAGCATACGATAGTCAATGCAAACCCGCATTGTTCCATCCTTCTTTTTCACAAAGATTACAGGTGCTCCACAAGGTGAAACACTTGGTCTTACCAGTCCTTTTCTCAGCAACTCATCCAACTATGCCTTGAGTTCTGCTAATTCTATAGTAGTCATTCTATAAGGTACATTGGATATAGGATCTAATCCAGGAATTATGTCTATAGAACAATCAAAGACTCTCTTTGGGGGTAGACCTGGTAATTCCTCAGGAAATACATCAGCAAATTCCCTTAACACTAGGTATTTCTCCATATCTGAGATTCCTGATTCATCAATCTCTCTGTCTTCTATCTCCTGTGTACTTTCATTATCAGGATCACCTAACTCTTCAATCTGTACTGCAAAGAGTTTACATCCTTTCTTTTTGGCTCTTAGCAATTGCATTGCTGAGATTTATCTAATTTTGACCTCCCTAGGTATTCCTTGCAAATTCACTTGATTTCCATAGTCATCTAAACATTTAACTGTCTTAGATTGACAGTCAACTATGGCCCTATGTCTCCACACCCGATTCATTCCTAGCATAACATCATAGGATCCTAATGGTGTGACATAAAGATTGAATTCAGTGGTGAAACAAGGTAATTCTAAGTTGGCCTCAAAAAGACATTGATCCACCCTTGCCCTTGTACTAATTGCATACTCTACATTCCATGATGTAGCCATGTGCCCAGCCTTTCTAGACAATTTATTTGCTATAATAGGAGACACAAAACTTTCAGTTGCACCAGTATCAATAAGAACAGAGATAGGTAAGCCAAATAATTTACCTGCAGTTTCGATGGTCGTTATTTGATAGTCTGCTTGCCTATCATCAACTGCTGCATGGATTCTTTGTTGGAACATAGCCTTTTGTGAAGGCAAAGAATTCCCAAAAGCTTTGTTTGGACAATCCCGTGCATAGTGATCTCCTTTGCATAGGAAACATCCCGTAGGTGGTCATTTTCTTCCGGACATCTCTCCGGATTTATTGTTTCCTTCACTGGTCTTGATAGCATTTCCACTATTGAAATTTCTTCTCTTTTGATCTTTTCGGAAATCTTTACTGTCGAAATGAGATCTTTTTCCTTTTGATCTGGCAGCATCACGAACAGGTTCATCCTTCTTTAAAGTTGGCTTAGTAGTAGCCTCGTTGTCCTTCTTTTGTTCCTTTTTCTCCTGATGATGAGAATCAGCTTTGAGCTTCTGCTCTTGCTTTATAGCTTTCTCATAAACTAAATCCATGGTAGATGGACCATGCATGTCCACCTCACCACCAATTTTACCGTTCAGTCCAACTATGAACTTCCTGATACAGAATCGTTCATCCTTATGGTAAATTAGAACATACCGAAGAAGTCTAGTGAGCTTCTCCCAATATTCGTGGACTGACATAGTCCCTTGTTTTAGCTCTTGAAAATCAGAGAGCTTTTGGTCATAGAAGAGTTGAGGCAACCACTGTTTACGGAAGATTTCAACAAATTCTCCCCATGTCAACTTCCAAGAACTTATGTCTAGTTCCAATTTCTTGTTCATCCACCAATTTGAGGCTTCTCCTGCTAATTGGTAGGCTCCCCATGCTGCCTTTGTTACTTTGTTGTAATTTCTTATTTCAAAATATTTTTCCATCTGGACAAGCCAGATTTCAGCTTCATCACCTCCCGCACTGCCATCAAATTTTGGCAGTATTATCTTTTTCATGTCTCATGACAGCTCAGTAGAAATTATCTATCTATTTCTCTCAGCGGAGTTCGTTGGTGATTTTTCCCTCTCATGGTTGTGATTTTCATCACGTCCATGAGATGAACTTTGTTGGCATTTAAATTCGCACCTCTGGAATGCGGATTTCAAAACGGACAGCTATGCACAGATAAACTGCTCTTCAAATTAGGAGGGGAAGCTCCCTCTTGCTGATGGTGTTGTAAGAAAGTAAACTAAAAACTAAGTTGCCTATCTTTTTTATCAGCTTAGAGCACAAGGTTTATTAAACACAAATGCCGCAGCTGAGATTTTCTGATATAAGAAGTTCAACTACGACTAACTTAAACTAAAGACGTTCCTAACCTCTCAAGTAATAGCAGAGCAAGAGAAGCTAGAAATTAACAAGGTAGATTTTCTGACAAAGTACTTCAATAATCTTTCTCTCAACAAACACCTACACACTTCGCTGCAAGCTGAAATCAAGATCATAAAAGCAAAACATAAATAACGGAAATTTGAGATTTTGGATCAAGGCAAAGGAGGCTCATGATTTTACTACTCAAATCTCTAGAACAGAACTCCCTTGTAACATGCCTGGAACAAGAGGTTGCAGCTAAAGAGGCTTGCAATCTTGCTCTTCACACAATAGAAAACAGCAATTACACTAACTCTTTGTTGGCTAAAGAGGCTAAACAACTTGCTTATCACAACACAATTGAACAATACTTGAGTAACAAATAGAAGGCACAATAGGCTCAGCGTTTTGTTCTCACTAGCACGGTTAAAGAAACTAAATGAGCAAAGGCTCTTATTTATAGAGAAGCAGAGGAGTAGGGAACCCTAAAATCTCCTTGCTTTCACAATCTAGGGCTTGCTCAGCAAGCAAGCTTTATTACTAAATCTAGAAAGAAGATAACATCTAAAACCCTAGAAAGCAGAAAAAGCGGGAAACGCCAACTATTACATCTTATCCTCTTTCTATCCTTAAAGAATGGATAAGGATCATTCCAAAAATAGAAAGAAAGCGGGAAAGAAAGCTTCTAGAAGAAAGCTGCTTTAAAGCTCGATCACATCCGCTACGAAATTTGAGATTGTGTCCCGGTTTGGTGCATCTATGCCATCAACAGCAAAGCACCGCTTTTCAAGAATATCTTCAGCATCTGCAATAGATCTCAAGAAATCTTCGACCTCATTGGCCGCTTTATCGAACTTTGCTGACATCACTGAAATATGGCCTACCCTTCCGCCAACTGGACTGCAACTGTGAACAACACTCTGAAACTGAACTTGCACTTCCTCAAGCCCGACGTAAGAACCATCTTCAAGACTGTATTGAGAAGGGATTTCTATGATGAATTCGCTGATGAAAAGAAGAGCTTCAACCACCCTTTGTCTATAGGTGATGAATTCTTCGGATATCCTCTCATAGGTTTTAACTTTGAAAACATGACGCTCTCTCCAGGCAAGGATTTGTCTCTTGTGCTCCTTTGAAACTGCTGAACTGTAGGCTGTGTCTAAATCAGCAATGATAATCTCATGCCTAGGTTTTACTTCAGCCAGTGTTTGTTCAAATCTTTGGATACCTTGACGTAGCTCATGAGCGTTTTCTCTTAACTGGAACATCCGAGCCAAGATCTTCTTTCCTCTGACAATGAAACTCTCGATCCACTCCTAAGTCTCTTTCCCACAAATGACCAGCTGTCTTAACTGATGGTGATCAGCTGGTGTCTCCAAGACCTGGGGCAACAACTAGGTTGCTTGTGAAGAACCATGAACAAGGTTAGAAATGAAAAGCCTAAGCTGCTGATTTTCAGCCTTGAGGGCTGCCTTGTCTTCTCCATCTTTAAGTACTCTTTCCTGAAGATTTTCGGATGCAACTCTGAAGAGACTCAAATCTGCATGTCTGGTATTTCTACCGAGATTCGCCTTGACCATGACGAAGTCATCCATGTTCACCTCATCCCTATTCTTGTCTTTTGGGGACACTGCAGTCTCCATGACTATCTCGTTATCAGGATTCCTATCAAAGTGAACTTGCTTCTTTGCCTTCTTCTTAGGAGGTTCCTGATAGATATTATCGAGATCGTCAACACTCACTTGATATGAAAGCCTTCTCCTAACCCTTCCTAAGGAGTTCTCAAGCCAAGACACAGCAGTATCTTTACTAACTTCCTCAGGAGGTGCTGCTGTAATCTCTTCATCATCTTCGATATCAAGATCAATATGAATCGGTGAAGAACCTGTCAAAGGTACAGAAACATGTGTTGTAGGTGGCTCCTCTGCTTCATTCTGAGGTATGGGCTCGTTAGGAGGAACTTCTGAATCAGCTGTAGGCTACTCCTGTATAACTATGCCCGAGAAATCCAACCTTCTCTTTACATTCTTATTTGATCTACTACCTTTGACGCCTTCTTGAGACTGAATTTTGCCTTTCCCTTTCGACTGTACTCTGGAGGAAGAAGGAACTGTCTTTGGCGGCTCTGCTACTGGAATGGAGTTCTTCCTTTTAAGGACCAAGAAAACCCTACTATACTCAAGAACTTGTCTTGTTCTATCTTCAACTGAAAGAGATTCCTTGTTTGCCTAGTTAACTTGTGGTAAGGGCTGATCTTCAATTCGTTTCTGAGTGTACATCGGGAGAAGTACATCTTCATCATCATCTGACAGCCCTTCTATATTTTCATTTAAGCAATCCTTCATCTGATGGAGAGTGAGCCTGCTATAACTACGTCTCCGCACCTCGAACTCATCTGCACAGTTAGCCCAAAAACCTTCAAGTGCGGCTATATGATCATATTTCTTCTCCAATCGGCCAGCGTAGACACCATGAGGATCAAATGATCGTCTCTCGCTGTAAGGTTTGAGGCCGAATTTATCTAACTCTTCTCCTACTGTCTTGGCATCTGCAGCAGTCCTGCATGTATAAATTCCCAACCCTAATGGAAAATGGAGGGAGGGTTCCTTTCTGTTCCTCAAGACTGTGTGGACACCATGAGCCTGCCTCAAGAACTCCATGAAGATGACCTTATCTGACGGATACCTTGGCAACATGAGCGGGGCACCTGAATAACCATAGACCCTGAGATAAGTAAAGGTAGGAAACTGTATAAACCAATCCGCCCATTCCGCCAATGCTGCCCTAGCAACTGAAGAGATACGAACATGCAGCTCATTGTCTAATTCCCGCACTGTATACATCAAGAAGGCCTCGTTCACCCTTTTGTAGTGGTGCAACGACTTCATGAACTCCAACTGGGAATAGTAGTTATATACATGTTGTACACTCAATGATCCCTCAGTGTTCAACCCTCTGAATTGGCCTTAATAGGCCACCAGGTAGACTAGGTATGACACCATGTGGAATACATGAAATTGGAAGTATTCTGTTATCTGCTGATGTAGACAATCACTGATCAAAGTAGGCCAATCATAGAATTCGGTTTTCTTCATGATGTGGGGTATGGCGTAAAACATCCAAGGTTCAAACTTGGTGGCATCTTTTGAGCCGATAACCCTGTTGAGCAAAGTGATGATGATGGCAATCTCGTCCTTGAACTCCCCTCGCCCAATGTTCTTTGGCAAGGTCTTGTGTTTTTCTTTCATCCACCTCTGTGCAATCTTCTTACTAAATTTATCTTTATGCATATTCCATATCCTTTCGCATTCACCCTTTGAGAGCGTAACGCTTTCAGACCACGGGGGAATAGAAAAACACTTCTCGATCACATCAGGCTTTATACTGCAAATCAATCTACCATCTGCTGACTGGATCTCCCTAGTAGCCGGGTTGTAATGCTTAATGCAAGCGATTACGAACTCAAGACTTTGAACTGATATAGGTATTGATGCTGCTGCGAGGAGTCCGGAATGTCCTAGGTTCTTGATTGAAGTGTTGCCTGCTCTCTCCAAGGCATGTAGATCGAACACCGGCTTGATATGATGCAAGTCTGTCTCAGCTGTTTTGATGTAATTGTGAAAGAGAGCTGATTCGGTCTTGAAAACATTGGGAGTGTACTCCATTTCAGAAAACTTGAAGAATGACTGTAAACTCGCCTAGGTTCTGACAAGTTTTGAGCGATTTCTATTTTTAGAATGCTGATTTTTGTGCTCCCACGGACAAATTTTTGAGAAATTTTTCTAAGATATGGGTTTTGCTCAGAATTTCAATACAAGACAACCTAGATCGTCCGTTTTTGAAAATTTTGAATTTTGCCTAAAAAAGCAGCAAACCCTAATTTCTTCAATTTTCCTGAAAAAAGCTGGCACCTAGGTTTTGTTCAGAACAAGATTAGAAATGGACCCAATTGATTAGATTTGCAAAATCCTGACGTTTGATTGAAAAAGCAGCTAACCCTAGGTTTTGAAATTTTCTTGAAAAAAAGTCATGACATGGGTATTGTTCAAGACTGATTGGAAAGGACCCGATTTGAAATGCACCAGGTTTTCACCGACATGCAAAATAAAAGCACTTGCTGCAACTTGATGAAGTTCTTGAAAAATTCTTCAGAAGATTGAGGCAAAAAGACCCAGATGACAGAAAAATGGAAAGCCTTGGCCTTCTGCTTGAAAAATTCGATCTTCTGGAACAAAAAGCTTGAAAAAGCAAGGGTTTATGCTTGCTGGTCTGAAAAATCTGACGTAAAACCAGCAACTATGGATTCTTGAATCACAAAAATTCTTCAAACTTGCTGCTCCAACTTTCTCCTCTGGATGCTACCTGCAAAAATAATGAAAAATACATGAAAGAATGGTGTTAAATAGACTTAGGGTTTGATTTAGGTTTTGCTTTCTTTTTTGCTTTTATTTTCAAAACCCTAAATCTCAGCCTCTTTGAATTTGGACGCCATCCTTCTCTCTTGTAATTTTGAAATTTTGAAAATCTCAAAAAATATTCTAAGGCATAAACATTTAAGCCTTTTTCTTCGCAGGGCGCCCACTTCTTCCAAGGTTAGTCAAAATTTTAACATTTTCAACTTTCCTTCATTTTGACATGCTACTTCGCCTGATTTCCATTGACAGATTGACCTGACAGGAGCTGAAAGATTCACGCAGAGCTCGACTGATTCTGAGAAAGAAGTTCTGGAGGCACCTCCGGCGAAAGACTTCATTTCGACCTCCGAATTCATGGGAGCCTTTTCCTTTCAGGCCCATTTTACCCAGAGATAGCCATTTTCATGATCTTCAATTTTTTCAAAAACTCCTCTTCTACAGATGATTTCTCTGAATCTGGAGCTCCGGGCGTCGGATCGACTGACTGTTATTCTCATCACGAAGCTGACAAAGAATGAGAAGGGGTCTTCTGGAGAGATCTTTTCCAAAAAGTGGATTTCAGGCCTCCAAAAGTTTGTGCGCCCTTCTTGACTGGGGGTGCCCACTTTTAGCAGACTTAGTTTATTTTTTTGATTTTTCTGTGTTTGCTTCTGAAACTTCGTTCTCAGCTTTCGTTGGACCTCCTGTTCAGCTCCTCGTATCTGGTGACTGCGAACTCCGTTTGTCATGCTAGATAGCTCGTTTGAAAGCTGGATCAATCGTGAAGAGATCATATTAGAGCCTTGTCTGTGAATTCATTCATTTAGCTCCTTGAAAACTTGGGCGCCCTTCTTCAACAGGGGCGCCCATTCTCCCCAGACTTAGTCATTTTTACTGATTTTCATCTTTGAGTCTGAAAACTTCATTTTGTACCTTCGTCTTCGATCTGAATCTGCTGAATGATGAACAGTCGGACGTGCTGACGAAGATAGGCATCGCGAAGCTGGGCGGAATCTGAAAAGATTGAGCATATTTTCAAACCCTAGAAACGAGATTAGGTGCCTCAAAAAGCTGGGCGCCCTTCTTCACCAAGGGCGCCCACTTTGCCAACACTTGGTCAAATTTTGATATTTTCAACTTTTCCTTGTTCTGACTTCAGTGCGGATCTTCCTTGTTCGTCACTGAATTCCGGATGACTGAGTAATCTGATAATTATACCGCTGAATTCGTTGCGAAGCTTACAAAGAACTGAACAACATTGATTGGAGGAGCAAACCATAATTTTGAAATTTGCTGCCCTAAAAAGATGGGCGCCCTTCTTCAATAGGGGCGCCCAAACTTGCAGTGTAAGAAAATTTTCTTCAATTTTCAATTTTTTCTCGTTCTTCGTGCATGTTCATCATTTCATCTTTTGTTTGAAAGTTTGAATGCTGAAACTGACGCCTGGCAGCCGACTGACCTCCATTGATGACCTCGAAGCTCCAGATATGCTTATGAAAAAGCAGAATAGACCCAGTAGGGCAAAACTGACTATTTTGAGATTCTGACTGCACCAGCCTGATAAGGACGTATTTTGAGCCAATCAAAATCAGTTTGGACCCTATCGGACCAACTTTCTATTTTTAGAATTTTTTTCTATTTTTAGAAAATTTTGCCAGTATCCGTTTCGAAAGAAACCCAGAAAAACCCAGAAAATGTTACTATTTCGAGAAAATTTCTAAAAATAGCAGTTTTCCTAAATTTTAGGGATGAAAAACTGAAATCTGGGTTTTGTAGGTTAAGCTATTCTTAGCAGACCCAGATCATCAAAATTTGAAAATTTTGTGTTTTAACCCCTCATGCAAGACGTGCACACCCAAATTCTGACCTTTTTGACTGATTTAACAAGACTTTTACTCATTTCTTCAAAATGTCTAAGTGTAACAAAAATTTTAATTTTGGGGTACAACAAACTTTCAGCTTCCGTGTTGTGTATGTTTAATTCTTTATCCAGCTTGTCCTTTTCTCTTTCATTCTCAATATTAGACAACCTTGCTACAATCAAGTCTAAAGTCGCTTGGACTCCAGTGTCTCTTTGTTCCTCATCCTTGCTTGTACTGGGTCTATTACGCATTCTTTCGTAAGTTCTCACCATGGTTTTATAGTTGTATTATACCTGGTATCTTATCTAAGTTAGATTCTTTCACTTTATGATAAACGGAAAACATGAAAGCTTTCATAGATATAAACACAAGATTTACCAAGCAAGTTTATGAAGTATACACAATTTTCAACAAACATAGAATTTTATTTATTCAAGAGGATTTTCATCATCCATCGATTACATAGAGTGACTATTAAGATAGTCGAGAGGAGAGTATCCTTCAGATTCACTCTTAGATACATAACTAAGTGGAGTATAGCCTACAGACTGAGAGTATTGTTGAAACCTATCTTTTTCTTCATCTCTCATCTACTCTTCTCTATCCCAAAAGGGATGATACCCTTCGGATTTATCTTCGGATACATAGTTGAGAGTATTGTTGATATGGTGTTCATCAACAATAGGGTCCATCATTTGATATTAAGGACAATTCTCAACTGGTAGAGTCCTTGGTGTTTATCTCACTGACTCATCACTCGACGAAATGGTTATGACCTCGGCCAATGGAAGAACTCTAGGATCCCGGAAAATGAATGTTGGACTTGTGCTTTCCTCGGAAGGCATGTCCCTGGATAGTGGCAAAGAAACTGATTTTCCCGGAGAAGTGTTGGGTAAAAGGCTGAATGTAGCTTCCATTTTCATTCTACTCTTTACTTAATTGATTCAGGAGAGAGCATGACTAATAGTTTTTGTGTCACTTAACCAAATGGCATTATCATGATTGGTTCCTTGGATGGTTCTAGTAATGGCCTCATTTTCCTTCTTGGCTTTCAGGTATCATTTGTTACCGATTACAGTCTTCTTGGCTGTTAATCGAACGCGTACCATCCTGTCACAAGAATTTTCACAACATTAGATAATGTTGGATTTAAGGAAATTGGGTGAGCTCAAAGTTTCCTAGTGTTTAAACCGTGCTCTGATACCACATGTGCCGACCAAACTTGTACGTCAAATTTAAAACTTTTACTTTCAACCACAATAAATAAGAACAATGCCATGATGATAAAAATTTTCCTTTCAAATACATAAACATGATATATCAAATTGCAACTTTAACTATTTTATTCTAAATGAAACAACAAAGTAAAGAAGAATGAAATACATACATAGCCCGAAGGCTTTTGGCACCAATAGCAGTAAGAAGGTCCAGGAGTTTGTCCTGTCAAATCTTGGATCATCGGCCGATTGTTGAGGAGGAGAAACATCACTCGGGCGTTTTTTCGCCAACCACAGACTTATAATGCAGTCCCCCGCACGATCATTTTATAATGAACGGCCCTCCCTTCGAAGAAGAGATTGGTGGGGTATCCTTTAACGACTACCAACTGGGCATAGTGTTGTGTTCCTACATATCTAGGTTCTGTGCATATGGCAACTCTTGAACTAGTATGTATTTCGGGACCACGGTGAACTAACAGTGTAGTACCACAACTAAGTGTAAGTTGTTCCTAACACTACTTTGGCCAAAGTGTTTACATTCAATCAAGAATGTAGGTCATCTATCACATGCACTAGCCAGGGTCAACTTGAATTGAGGTTTCCTTACTCTACACGTAGGTTGGTCTATTCGGGGTAGTCTGTACCGTAGACTTCCTACATCAAGCTAACTACTAGAACGGAGATCATTCTAACAAGTACTTACAACTATCTCCCTGGACACTCTCATCCTAGGAGCTTCATTAACTTGACTAAGTTAATTTATAACTAGTTGTGATCTGAAACTTATTAAATGACCTCAAATCATTTCCTAGTATTAAATAGCTATACACAAGCATACACTCCTCATATGGAGTCAATACAAATAATGCCATTTATTCTTCAATGCATCAGTAAATCCGTCTACTAATTAATGCAAAGCTAATAGTACAAAGCATGCAATTGCCTTTCCATTTTCTAAATTATCTTTTTGTAATTGAAATCATTCTTCAAATATTCAATCCAAAGTATATCACATAAACAATCTTTATTCCCTATTCATTTCCAAACAAAGGGTATAAGACAGACTTTCTCCTGATTACCATAGCAGCAAAACATGGAAAAATAAAAGAGATAACATGCATGTTATTAGCTATCCACAGGTGCTGCTCTAGTGAGAAATTGCTACACCTTCAGCTTCCAGTCAAAGGATTTCCAGCCACCTCTGAAATTGGATTCTTAGCACAACTGGAGATAATTACAACTTACTACTCACAGAGATGACAAATGACAAAAGTGACTTCTCTGTCAATTAAATATTACTTTCCAGAATTGATGGTTTCTCTCACAGCAGAACAGAATTCACTCACAACAGGGTAAAATCCACTCTCAGCCAAATAATGGACACTCACAACAGAATAAACTCACTCACAGCAGAATAAACTTCTTTGAAGAGAACAAAATCGAACTTGCAAATTTCTAAATTCGTGTATTGAAGAATAAGCATAGCAGCCTTTATATAGTGTTTCAAAACTTAATAAAATCCTCTTCCTAAGGCGTCCAAGCTGCCAGCAGGGTTTGGAATAGTTCAAACAAGAAATGTGGCACCTTTTAGAGAAGATTTCGACCTTCGTTTGATGACAGCAATGAAGAAAGTTCATTTTGCACATGACAAATTCTCAAAAACGCGACACCTACAGGTATAGGCGCGATTCAACAGGTAAAGATAAGTGAAGATTTATGCAGAAACAAAGTCCCTTATCAAATGGTGTCCACCTTTCCCATTTTTCTGGCTGCAATCGACTTCATCTTAGCCGCGTTCAGTCAACCTGGCAATGGTTGCGCGATTCCACAGGCACCATTTTCACGAGAAGCTTTTATTTCCTTTATATTTTCCATTTCATAGTTTCCATATAGCTTAAAAGAAATATTTGAAGCATGGCAGGGTTTTGCCAATAATATTTGATTTATTTTGAAGTCACAATATTTAATTTTCAAGAGTTGTTCGACTTTTGAAGGAACTATTTATTTTTGAGAAAAACGTCTCATATTTCAAATTCTTAATTTCACTTCAACACTTAATGATATTAAATAATGTGTTTGTTTAAACTTCACTTGATTTTCAATTCCATTTAATAAAATATATCTATATATTTATTTTATTATATTAAAATATATATGTAGTATAGTTTTAATTTACATTATATATATCTATATATAATTATTTAAATTTAATAATTTAAATAATCTCATACACATATATATATTCTGTAAAGACTATATTATATACATATTTGATATAATATTAAATATATAAATATATTTACCTTTACATATATACATGTATATACCTATACATTTTAAATTACAATGTACGTATACTGCGAGCCAGTCAACACACTTTTATTATACGTACCTATGTATATGTATATATATGTGTATACGTAGATTCCGAGGTAATATCAACATAATATTTATTCATATTCACATATATATAACAGGTTGGTTGTGGGTATGTATACATGTATATTTACTTGTATACTTCCTCTATGTATACGTATTCATAAGTGTATTTATATCGATGCACACGTATGGCATATCCATCTGCTCTCATACGTTTGTATTGACATGAATATACTTATGGACACATGTACATACCGAATTTATATATATATACATATGCACATGCCCACCTCCTAACCTGTAACATTATTCCACACATGGTTATTGTTGATGTGTTTTTCGTGACCGCACCAACGCAGAATAAAGTCGCCAACGGCTACCCTATTCTCTCTTGATCAAAGTATCCAGCATGCTAAGATTGCGAGAGAGTTCATGCGTTCAACTCCAAGGTTCTTTCCATGCGAATAGTCTCAGTTGGCTCGATGTGATTTGCTGGTATTTCAAGGGGACTTTCGGAATTGTTCGGCAGTGGAGAAAGGAATTCAAATGCTCAAAAGATTTGTCTATGAAGCACGGGTTTCCTATTCTAACCAGAAAGTACTGAATTGAAATAATGCAGGGTTTAGAGAGTCTAAATTTAAGTGCGGGATATGGAGCTCAACTTCAGCAAACTTCAACCAAACTTCGCTTTGCCTCGCCTCGGACAGCTTCCACGAAGTCGGTGCAATCTTCAGAGGAGTAGTTCAAGGTGTTCAGATCACAACTTAGCATGAAAATACCATCACAACGATGCATATAGACATACAAATCATGATCGAAGTTAAGTACATGATATTCCAGCTGACCACACAAGGCGCATTCACCATCAGCAAATACACTAGTGGTATGGATAGACGGTTGCTTAGATCAAACACCACATTCCACGCCTAACAACTTGCATGAAATGAAATTATACACTTTCTACTTGAAGTAGAAGGGATGAAGAAACTCGCTAGCTATCCATAACAAAGACGAATTTCACCATCAATGAAAAGATCTTTTATTATGAAAGTTTTACACAACAATCTCTTGCAAAAATTTTCAAAGGAAAACTTTCCTTCTTCTTCAACTACACTATCAATCTAAACTAAGCTACTTCCAAGTTGTCCCTCTACTCTATGTCTACTGTCTAACTCGAAGCTAATGTCTAATGAGATACAAATGAGGGGGGACTCCCCCTTTTATAGCTGGCCAAGTCCAACGGACGGCTCAGATTACAATCGGCTGGATGGCCCAGATTGTGCCACGTCAGCCCTAAACAAGATTCAACCTAAAAACCGCCACCAAGAGGAGTGGGGTAATAAATGAGCCATTAATGTCCATCATCCTTCTAGAAGATTCCCTCTTTGAAACGCGTTCACACTGTTCTTTTTCTTGACTGCATACTTGATCGAATAGACTCAACTACAGGCACGTTCTCGATCTAACTTCAAGGCTGTAACTTCATTCTTCTGCTTGATGATGATTTTCAACACTTGGGTCTTCATCTTTTCAATTTTTCATCACCTGAGCTTTCATTTTATCCCAGACTTAGAAATATTTTCCTGTCTTGAACTTAAACATTTCTTCTCTGCCACTTGAGCTGGGCACATACTAAGTCATTTTCTTGCAACCTTTCTTCCTTCGAGGTTGAAATGTCATCTTGGATCACTTAAGTCATCACCGCTTGGTCTCGACGTTTCTCCTGCAAAACAAGCAAGGAGAAGAGCATTAGAACACTTCATAATATAAATTCAACTTACTTACC
Source organism: Sequoia sempervirens (assembly GCA_007258455.2). Classification (NCBI taxonomy): domain Eukaryota; kingdom Viridiplantae; phylum Streptophyta; class Pinopsida; order Cupressales; family Cupressaceae; genus Sequoia; species Sequoia sempervirens. Next base: position 20,411 of record VDFB02146548.1, on the reverse strand, counting down.
AAGATTTTCACGCTCTAACTTCCAAGGGTTCATCGTCTTCACTAGCCAACTTCGCGTTCAAATTCTTCATGCCTTAGCCAATTTTCCAACCCATCTTGCATTCTTCCTGGCGCACTTCACTCTGATATTTCATCCAACTCAGGCTCAAGCAAAATGTTTTCATCAAGAACTTGATCAAAAATTATCTAGACACCCAACTTCAAATTCATCCGCCAAGGCATTTTATCTTCACAAACATTTCCTTCCTTGCCTTAGAAAATTTCTCAAATTTTCCTTAGGAAATTCATCAACATGGTATCCATCAAAAATCTCCATCCTGAAGGTTTGACGAACTGCAGAAGACACTAAAATCCGTTCCTCGTTGACAATCTTCAATACCCAAAAGAAAATTTTCTTCAGAACGCGTTGAACTCATGGGTGCACAACGAACGGGTTCATTTAATTTTCTTGAATCTTGCATCTTGGAAAAAATAATTTTTTTAACAAATTTGATTCCGTTCTTCATATCTGTGAAGATTTTTTGTTTCTTTGACTTGGAAAAATTTATCAATCCTGTGCAGCTGGCATCATCTGACTTCATCCACTGACAAATTTATTCATGCCCAGGAAAGTTTTATCATCTCAAAGTCTAGGCGTATTTTCTTAAGGAAGAAAATATTTCGTGCCTTAGAATTTTTTATTTTTTTTTTAAATCACTTAGCACTTTTGAAAATTTTGCCTTAGGAAATTTTTACTCAACTTTGTTCACCTTGCCTATGAGGAAAATTTTATTTCATCAACTCACTTAGAAAATTATTTCCATTACCTTGGGCGCATTTTATATTCTATGAGGGATGTCTTTCATTTTAAAATTCCAACGGCTAGCATATTATCTCCACCCTTAGGCGCATTTTGCATATGGAAGGGGATAAAACTTTCCACGCCTAGTATATTTATTCATCTTCACCTTAAGCGCACCCCACACCTAGAAGAGAATATTTCACATTTCAACGCCATAGTCATTTTATCTTTTCCATTTCACCTTGTTTACCACTTTTCACTCCACACTTTACTTTTTTCATGGCGCATTTGGGCATATGAGGAGAATGGGCGCATTTTGCATGGTGAGGTGGATGAAACTTTTTCAAATGCCTTTGACTTGTTGACTTGTTTGTTGCATGGGCGCATTTGAGAGGGAGAGGAGAATAAAGCTTTTTCCAACGCCCCCTTTGTGACCCTTCAACTTCCTCATTTTTGTCTTTACATGCCCTCACTTGGGCGCATTTTGGCATGAGAGGAGGATGAAATACTTTTGACTTGTTGACTTCTTTTGTGGGCGCATATTACACTTGCTAGAGGATGGGCGCATTTTTCCATAGGAGGAGGATACGCATCAACACTTAGAATATTTTGAACATGCTTTGACTTGAGAGGTGGGCGCATTTCCTATGGGGTGAAGGATAACATCTCTGGCCTCTTACACTAGCTTGTAACATGGGCGCATTTTGATGGGTGAGGAGGACAAAGCTATGCCTTAGAATTTTTTAAAACTTTCTCCTTGAGGGTGGGCGCATTTTCCCTAGGCAAGTGGATATTTCTCATACTTAGAAATTTTTTCGTCACATGCTGGAGATGAGGGCGCATTTAGGGGGGGTCTACAGGATGAGATCAACACTTAGAAAATTTCTTGATGCCTCTTGTAGCTGGGCGCACTTGGAAGGTGGTGTAGGATGAAGTTTCAAACTTAGCCATTTTTCTACCTTCCTCTGCCAGCTTCTCCATGCCTTACTATAAATAGTAAGCCCCTTGATTTTCACACTTCAGAAGCTCAGATCGTTTTGAAATTTTAGACATTGCATCTTCACGACCTTGTTGGCCTGTTGACACTGCTATTTCGGGTTGTCCTGCTATTTTTAGCCCATTTCTGAAGGTGGTTTGCTATTTATAGTAACTGCCTGTTTCTGATATCTCTACAACTCCGTTTGATTCGAAATTCGAATGATGCGTTCCTCACCACGTGACCCGCCTGTTGGCATCGGCGCCTGTTGCTGACTTGCTATTTTTAGCCTGTTTCTGAAATGACTTACTATAAATAGTAAGTGCTCCGCTTGTCTTCAAATTTTACCAGCAGATAGCTTGAAGGACGCTAATCACGGTGGTTTACACCGGTTTTCAAAAAATTGACTTTTACCCCTCTTTTTGGGTCCCGAAACTAGAAACCCTAATTCATCTTGCATGCATATCAAATGATCTCCGTTTGTTCTTGTTTCTGCTGCGTTGCGATCAGCTCGTGATTCTGAAATGTTGGTAAGCGGCTGCCGGGATGCACCTGCTAAAAATAGTAAGTTCCTATATGAGTGGCCATCTTTGTTTGCATGTCACATCACTGCGAAGCTCTTGAAAAACCCACAAGGAATATGCAAACATGCAAAGAAAACCCTGACATGCAAACCCTAAAAATAGCCTCTGAAGGTTGAACTCTGAAAGTTGTCATCTCATTTTGCATGTTATACTGTCGCAAAGGTCTCAGAAAACCCAAAAGGAATCCTCCGACATGCACTGAAAAACTTTGCATATAGGCCCTGAAATCTGCTCCGGAAGTTGAACTGCTAAAAATAGTAAGTTGTCTGTTCCAGCTCAAATTTTGCACACGCGCAGCTTGATGTGTTATGGACACAGTGTGACTGTTAAAACTCCGAAAGTGCTAGCGGAATGCCCGGAATTGCATACTTACTAAAAATAGTAAGTACCTAGAATTTGATGAAATTTCAGTGAGGGCCTGCTGGAAGCACACTGACAACAATGTTAATCTCCGTTTTCAATTTATTCACTTCATTTGACCTCAGATTGGCCGGGAAAGTACAAATCCTAATTTTCAGACTTGGCCAAAATTCACGTTTAAGCTCGCAGACGGGCACATCCCGGAAAGACAGACAATAGAAAAGAGAGAGAGAGAGAGAGAGAGAGAGAGAGAGAGACAACAGGAAAACAACAAAATCAAGCCAAAAGTTCGAAACGAAGCAAAAATTAGGGGGGTCCCCATTTGCAATGGGGCGATGTGTGAAAAAGGTCACAACAATTATACTGGCAAGCATCACTTACTCACGCATTTAGAAGAAGATACGACTCCTAATGTTAATAAACAAGCCTATGGATGACTTACCCTTAACTCAACAATTGACTTAGCTTACTCAGTCTATATTATGTGTGTGTATGCCCAATTGGTACTCATTACTGTTTACCCGACCAAGTTCCTCCCCGAGTGATATCTCTCCTCTGCCTGGAGGTATGAACCTGTTTCCTGCACATCATGACACGACAACGGGAGTCATATGCTCAAAACAAGGCAGTATATATAAAACATCGTAGAAAGTTAGAATAATATTATTCCATAACTTATATGCTACATTAATTCAAGAATTACATCAATAGAAATATCAGACAAATGAGACAATCACTAGGACACATTCAATTGATAACAAGAACAATCTGTTTTATTCATCTAAAAGATTCAAACATTACAATGTACTTCCTATGCAGTAGTAACTATACAATCGAGGTGTAACACCATCCACTGCCTCCAAGCTCGAGGGTTTCCGTCCTCAAACCTGCTGAAAGCCAAAGCTTCCCTAAATTCTCCAAGAGAAAATAATAACCAAGCATATACCAAGCATGTCCACAAATGAGCCCTGAAGATCCTTTTATATCTTTCCTGTGAGAGCTCACACACCTTTCCAGCCAATGTGGGATAAAAGATATATTTTTTCCCCTTTAACATTCATGTCTCCACATACTTTAAATAAAGGGAACTTTTAATATTTAAATTACTTTTCCCTTTAACTTAAGTTCCCATATCAATAAAGTTAAATATTTTAATTTAACTTTATAACTTGACTTTATTGATAAACTAATTAATAATCGCAAATGATTATTAAAATCTCAACTCAATATCATCAATAGCCATTCACAGGATATTAATTACGAACCACTAATGATCCTGACCGGATCCAACTTGTTGGTTGAAAATTTTGTATACCTTGAGGATATGCAAAATTGTGGTTTCAACCACAGCACGTGAGATTAAACTCTCCTAATTAACGGAAGGCTCCCCCTTTAAATAAACAAAACTAAATAGGTAGGACAGCAATCGTTCCTCTTATTTCAGGAAAGATTATATTCTTTTCACTTCGTAGAAAAGAAATAGCAAATCTTAATAAAACTTATTACAGCGGCTATGCAGTAAAATCAAGAAAGAGGAAATAAAGTTTCCTGAAAGTGCAAAGACTTCCGTCACTTCCTCCAGGACAGGAAAGCAATCAACAAGCGCAAAGTCTTGAGGAATGAGATCCGATCTACCCTTTTTAGAATGATTACTTAATGAAAATATACAATATAAAACAGCACAAAGTCTGTAACTATGATGTATCTATTAACTATGAGAATCGTCACGAGCACAAAGTCTTGTAATTCTTCTCAATTTCTAATACTAACTACAATTTCAACCTTCAACATTTACAGCACAAAGACTGTAGATATTTAAATTGAATCTCTCTTTAGCAATATTCCACAATTCTCAAGTAGTTACAAAATGATGCTCCAAAATGACATAAGAACATGAAGGATGCAAAATGAGAATTCAGCACAAAGTCTGAAATTCTAACTTCTTGATATTACTTGAATACTCACAATTATCAACTATAAAGCTCAAAGACTTTATGAGTACAAAATTCTGCAGAGTTTTCTTGCTTGCTAAAAAGATAAAAGATTACATTAGACCCCCTCAAGTATTTATAGGAGAGAGGTCTGGAGAAAAAGGTGGGAGGATCTCAACAAACTTGAGAAAATCTCTCAACCGATAACTAATTGCAATTGACTTATTCAAAATTACAATCCAAATTGTGATTTGTTTTGTAAGAACTTACATGTAATTACATTTTCTAAAACTGCAAGGAAAGAACACTTGCAATTGCAAAACTTGTTTTTACATATACTTTATCGAAAGTGAAAATACATAAAGCAACCTAATATTTTAATTTGTCTCATTCCTATCTTTGAAAGATAACAACTTGCTGATGATCATCTGCAATTCATTCGGATCAGGCCCTAGTGTATTCTTGGCAACCACAATGAACTTATACATCCAGCTTTCAAACATATTGGAAACCTTCAATCCCGCTATTCTGCTCAGGAGAGTGATCATATCATTAATCTCTTCCTTAAAATCAGACCGATACAACTTGGGTATCCGGGTCACACAAGGTCGTGATTTGAGAAGCCACTTAGAATTGATATGCTTGATACAATCATTCTTTTTCTGTTCGTAATGATTGTGAGCACTCTTCAATGAGATTTCTGAATATGTAGTAGCATCAGGAACTCTAAAAATTATGTTGATTGTCTCAGGATCAAGTCTGATAACCACATTGCCATCATCGTCCCTGATGGTTCTTCATTCACTGTCAAAAGGGGATGCACATGCAAGAACAAATTCAGGCTCAAGAGCAGCAACAGGAAAAGAAGATACCAGATGAATATGACTTCTCAGCAATAACTGCATGTCGTGAGAAGTTGATTTCTCAGCCCTCTCGAGAAACTCAGTGTTACATCCCAAATTGTGACGTTACAATTTACCATCACTAGATAGAGTAAATGTGAATTCTAGAGGTGAATTAATGATGCTTGAACCTTGTTTTCAATATGAATGATGTTTCATTTGATGTTATTCTTGGTGAAATATTGCATAAAGGAGAATAGAAGGTTATTGATTTATGAATAATCTAACTTTTGAAATGTTTCATGTATTCTGCTTTGTTATGAGCATATGACTGCCGATGTCATGTCATGGTGTGCAGGTATGAAGACTGATCCTCCGGACAGAGGAGAGATATCACTCGGGGAGGAACTTGGTCGGGTAAGCAGTAACGAGTACCAAATGAGCATACACACACATTATGAACAGTACATAGAGAAACAGGTCAGATAAGTTAGACATCCATAGGCTTAGGAGTAAGATTTACTTCCCTATGCTTTATATAATGTGATTGAATGTTAATCTGACTTTACTGTGAATCCCTGTGAATGAACGTAAATGAAATGAATGTGATGCAGGACGAATAGGTACGTGTACACATGTATACACTGTATACACATATCTAAATGTATAAACATATCGACACGTATGTACGTAAGCAGATGGATATGCTCGTACATATGTATCGACATGTATATACGCATACATATGTATATACATAGAGAACATGTAAACATGTTTACACGTACACATTCAGCCTGGTATCTTGATAAATGATATTCAAGTATTATTATCTGAAGGATTTAATTATATATTTATATATGATATATATATATATATATTAATAAGGAAATTATTAATATATATATTTATATATATAAATATTAACACATAAGAAATGTATAAATAATAATAAATTTATATATTTTATTGATTAAATATGTTAATATTAAAATTAATATTTATTTATATATAAATACGTTTATATAAAAATAAATATTAATGTTTAAATTAACACAATAATAAATAAAGTATATAAATAGAAAATTATTAAAAGAAATTCGCATTTTGTGAAAAGGATAGAAATTCGCATTTTATTATTTTGAAAACAAAAGTAATTTTGATAGCCGTATGAATCATTTAAATTTTCAAAATACAAGGCAAAAGTGGAAAAAGTCGAACTTATGAAATAAATAGAAAAAAAAAATGAAATGAAGAACTTGCCGTGAAAATGGCGGAACTCCTGCACAGCTGGGAATGGGAGAAGACAATGTCAAGGGATTAAACCAGATAATAGCGATTAAAAGCTGAGCTGGGTCGATTTATAACTTAACCTAAAACGCAGCAAAAATATCATGAAGAATTCTGACGCCTGGCAGAAAAACGTGACTGTGAATTTCGTTTTTCTTTCAAGTTGAAAGTTTCTTCGAATTGCTGGCTGTAAAGGAGTCGATTCATCTTAAAAGATCATGACTAAAGGATTGGATGCATGGCAGGTATCACTTTGGCTGAGTAAATAGTGAAATTTGTCAATAAGCATGCCCAGAAATGGGGAAAACGTTTTAACTGCGGCCTATAAATACTTCACAAACTTCCATTCGAAATCATTCTTGTGCTTTCTCATTTGTGACGTTTTGAGAGAGCTTATATCTGCGCAATTCATCTTTAGAGTCATCCTGTTGAGTTTAGAAGCTTCTGCTGTAAGTAATTTATGTTGCATTGCATCATTTTAATCAAAGTGTGAGAATGAGAAATTTATACCAGCTGCATTTACCAGTTTGTGCATAGAATACCTTGTAAAGAGGAAGAGAAATAGTAATTTTCAGAATAGAAGTTTGTTTAGGGAGAGTGCTGTGAGAAGAAGAAGCTTATATTAAAAGAGGGATAGTTGCATTCCGCCATCCTCATTTGAGAGTCACTGCCAGTCTGCATTTTGCCATCCTCATTTGAGAGCCACTGCCAAAACAGTGCTGGAAGAAGCTCTTAATCACAGCTGTAGCAATTAATTAATTTCTAAGGAAGAGTTTGAGACTGGTGCTGGAAGTCTTTCGTTGGAGGTCTGAGGAGCTGCAAACACAATCAAGTTCACCCTCTAAAAGGAAAGGCATATACCAGGCATGATGTTTATTCTTTCATAGTCTAGAGCGTATTTTCTTAATATACATCTAAAAGAGTAAATACTGAATGTGCATAGTTAAGGAATTGCATTGAGTTCACTACTTCAGTTAAGATAAATAAGAAATGATTCTATGTTGCGTCATGTAAGTAAATTACCTTAAGGAATAGTTATGCATGTTTTTCTGGAGTAAAAACCTATTGGCATTAGTGAATGTTTTGCATTAAGATAAGAAATATGTATGAACTCCATATGAGGAGTATATACGGTTTCAACGACTGAAGGATTGTGAAAAAGGGATTATATGAGTAAAGAACTTAAGGGATTAGTTTACTTATCTTACATTTAAGAGAAATAACGGAAAAAGATAAAAGGGAGGGATTTATTTGCATTTTGAATGACTTCTGCATATTGTGTAAGATCTCTGTATATGGAGAATACGTAGGAGTACTTATTATCTATTAGGAACGAAATGAAGGCAGAATCAAGTAAAGTCTTTTAGCTTAAGTTATTAGAATAACAGAGGCAAGCTAAGTACTCCTAGGATAAGGATTTCCTAATTAAGAGGGTTGATACAAGACACTTGTAGACTGTCTCATTTCTAGTAGGTTCGTATGATTGTAGGATATCTGGGGTGACGGATTACCCAATGAAGGATAAAACCTACGCGTAGAGTAAGGAAGCCTCAAGTCAAATCGGCCCTGAGTAGTGTATATGATAGATGACCTTCATTCGAAGTACTGAATGAGAATACTTTGGCCAAAGTAGTGAAAGGTACGACATCCACTTAGGTGTGAGATAGTTGAGACTACACTGTCAGTTCATTGTGATCCGGGTACTAGATCGAGATTGTGAAATAGCAAGGTTCTAGTTGTGTAGGACACAGCACTATGCTCAGTAGGTAATCGTTAAAGGATACCCTACCAATCTCTTCTTCGAAGGGAGGGTCGTTCATTGCAAAATGATCGTGCGGGGGACCGCATTATAAGTCCGTGGTTGGCGGAAAAGCGCCTGAGTGATGTTTCTCCTCCATAGCAAGCGGCCGATGTACCAAGATTTGGAAGGAAGGACTCCTGGACATTCTTACTTCTATTTGTGCAAAAGCTTACGAGCTATGTATGTAATGGTATTACTTTTGAACTCTGATTTGTATTTGCAAAAGAAATGGAATTCGTGTGGAAACATGTTGTAACTTGTACGTATTTATCAATAAAGAAAGGAAAATTTTTATTGTATCGTCTTTGTTACTTGATACCTTTACATGTTTTAAGTGAGAATTGGAAAGTTTTTAATTTATGCAGAATTGGGTCGTTACACTCAGACATATCAATATGCCCAATTTCTGTGTCCTTGATTTCGTCAATATTTGAGACCACATGAGATGGGGAAATCTCATTCTGATACTTATCAAATTTGTATTTCATCTTTTTGTTTATTGGAGAAGCTGGTTCATCTGTCATTGAACAGGAATCTGCAAGGTTGCGGTGAAAACCCCATAAGGTCAGAACATCATCAACATCAACATGGGCGGACATGGTGAAACTCAAACTCTAGGGCAATGAAACCGTCTTTAGAAAAATGGTGGAGAGTGAATGGTGAAGACGAATTCAGGTCTTGATGGAGTGATTGCAACTGAAAGCAACGTTTTGCCTTCTTGAAACAGCAAGACAAAAAGATTCTTAACTTGGATTTGGAATCATATCTAAAAAAGTTCAACTTTTGAGCCTTTTTAAAGCATTTCGGGTTTTTCAATGACTTTAGCAATTTTTGCAAAAGGCAGTCGGAATTTTTTGAACATTTGACAATTTTACAATTTTGCAATTTTTAAAATTGTAATTCTAGTTACAAGTCCCGACTTGCATTTTTTTATACTAAAAACCCGAAATATGAGCTCAAGTGAAACTGTGAAATTTTATGGAAAATAGCAAAAAGGAAAATTTGATGTTTGATGAATGTGAAAATGTAGGAAGCTGATTGATGGGTGAAAAGAGATGGGGAACGAAAACGTTATTGCTGGGAGAATAGCGTGATGAAAAACGTGTTTTGTGTATGAGGCATGGAATGATGTGGAGAGCAAATGGAGAGGGCTAAGAAAAATGTTTTCTAAAGAGAAAATCGCGTTAAAACTTAAAAGGAAAATGAAACGTATGGAATGAAGGGCATATGATAAATAGAAAATGCGTTTTCATGGAAGGCGAGTAAAAACAAAAACATATACACAAACGATTTCTATAATGGAGGCAAGAAGAAAACGCGTTTTTATAAAGGCGTTATAGATGAGTAAAGAAATGCGTTCTTTTTGTAAAAAAAACGTTTAAACTTGAAATGTATAAGAATACATGCCATTATAAAATAAATAAGGATCAAACGGTAGCAGAAAAAAAAAGATTTATGAAACAAAAGCATTGAAATAAAAAGAAATCACAACGAATAAAGAAGAGCATACCTGTGAATGAAAATAACGATGGAGTAACCCTAGGCGCGATTCAGAAAATGAAAGAGACTTGACTATTTACAGACGAAAATCCGATCTTCAAGCTTGTGGGATCAATAAAATCTCCTTGAAATAAGGAAGACAAATGAAAAAGGACTCAAACAGCTCGAATCAAAACGGCATCGGATTTTCAGGAGTTGTTTGCAAGTTAAAATGACATTCAAAAATGAAATCGGGTTTTTAAGATCATTTAACAATTTTATTTCAAACAAATTTGTACCTTTTTGAAGTTTTTGCAAGTGATTTTGTAAAATTGGGGTTTTAAGATCACTTAACAAGCACTTTTAACAAATTCGGACTTTTTGGATACAATTGCAAGTGTTTTTAAATAAAATCGGGCCTTTTTGATCCAATTGCAATTGACTTAAAGTAAATCAGGCTCTTTGGCTTATATAACAATTTAATTTTTTGTCAAAAATGAGCATTTTGGAGAACTTTAAAGGAATCGGACTTTTTAACTCACTTAAGCAATTTCGGAACTTTTTAGAGCTTTAGCAATTTTGCTCTTAAGCCAAAATTTCCCTACTTGCTGAGTTGCCCCAAAAACCCGATTTTGACCAAAAAGACAAGGAAAAATACTCAGAAATTGACAAAAACGGAAAAGAAAGAGAGAAAAAGAGTAGCCCAAAGGTTTATAAACCTAAAACTGAGATTTGCCACTCTTTGCACCTCGTAATGCGTGCCTTAGAGAAGAAAATCTTCAAATTTTATGAAAATTTTGATTGGTTATCCAAATTTTTAAACAAGTCAAAAATTCAGGATAACACAACTGACTTACTATAATTAGTAAGTATCCCCAAAAACACATCAAAACTCCTCAGAATCACCTGTGACTGAAATTGCCTGGGCCAAATATCCACAAGATCCCTTAAATGTCTTGGTTAGCCTATGGAACCATGGAGAGATTAGGCTACAACAACACCATACAATGTGTGCTAGAAAAGGGGACATTACAGGATGTGTATTGACTACAAAGCTCTAGATAAGAAAACCATCAAAAACAAATATCCAATACCCAAGATTGATGAGCTCTTGGATGAGTTACATGGCGCAGTCTATTTCTCCAAGATAAATCTTCGTTCGGGGTACCACCAGATTAGGGTTCGAGAGCAGGATATTCATACGACCGCATTCAGATGTCATTATGGCCATTATTAGTTTTTGGTGATGCCATTTGGATTAACAAATGCACTTACCACATTCCAGTCATGTATGAATCATATCTTCAACAAGCAGTTGCGTAAGTTTCTCCTAGTGTTCTTTGATGACTTGCTTATCTACAGTAAAACATGGGAGGACCACCTGAGACATTTGGATGAGATTTTGACTATCATGGAGGAGCAGTCATTATATGCTAAGGACTCCAAATGTGAATTTGGCCTTAGGGAGATATTGTATTTAGGGCATGTGATCAGTGCAAACGGGGTGCAGGTCCACCAAGAAAAAATACAAGCGATACGTGATTGGCCACCACCTAGGACTCTCACATAGTTGCAAGGCTTCTTTGGATTATGTAGTTATTACAGGCGGTTTGTGAGGGGATTCTCTCAGTTGGGAGCACCATTGACAGATTTGACAAAGAAAGGTGCACTCAACTGGTCAAAAGAGGCACAACAAGCTTTTGATAAGCTCAAGGATGTGATGACTAGTTGTCCTATCTTGGCACTTCCAAACTTCACACAGCCGTTTGTTCTTGAGTGTGATGCCTCGGGTGAAGGCATAGGAGCAGTATTGATGCAAAACTGACACCCCATAGCTTTTGAGAGTCATAAACTAAGAAGACCAGAGAGGCTATATTTCATCTATGATAAGGAGATGCTCGCCATTATGCATACTTTGGCAAAGTTCAGACAGTATCTAGTTGGAGCAAAATTTGTGGTGAGTACCGACCACAATAGCCTCAGATATTTCTTGGAGCAGAGGGATTTGAATGAGAGACAACAAAAGTTGATCAGCAGAATACAGGCTTATGATTTTGATATAGAGTATATGAAGGGGAAGAAGAACATTGTTGCAGATGCCCTTTCCAGGAGACCTTCAGCTTGCTCACTTTCCAAGATTTCCGCAGATTGGAAATCCCTCTTACTGGTTGAGTATTCTAAGAATAAGTTCGCTTGTGATTTGATGAATGGATTGATTCAGGATGACAGGTATCGGGTAGTAGATGATGTAATTTTTTATAAGGACAGGATCTACTTAGTGCTAGAGTCTCAACTGAAGGAAAAGATATTGCAAGCTTCTCATGACACCCCCTTAGCAGGCCACCAGGGTTGTTTCAAAACTTACAGACAGGTCAGAGAGAGGTTCTCATGGAAGGGCCTCAACGATGACGTCTTGAGCCATGTCAGGGAGTGTGTGCCTTGTCAGCAGAACAAGTCAAAGCATACCCATCCAGCCGTATTGCTACAGCCATTACCTATCCCAGAGCAGAAATGGGAAAGCATATCTATGGACTTCATCACGGGTCTACCTAAGGTGCATGGGGGAGATAGTATCTTCGTGGTGGTGGATCGGTTGACGAAGTATGCAAACTTTTTTGCTATTCCATCAGAGTACAAGGCTCCACAGGTGGCTGAGTTGTTTTTCAAAGAGGTTTTCAGACTGCATGGGCTCCTCAGGAATATAGTCAGCAACAAGGATAGTAGATTCATGAGTGCTTTTTGGCAGGAGCTATTTAGATTGGCTGGCACCAATTTGACTCTGAGCACAAGTTACCGCCCCTAGACAGACGGGCAAACAAAAATTGTGAACAAATGGATTGAGGGGTACTTGCGCGATTACATTGCAAGGCAGCAGCGAGCATGGATTAAGTGGTTTCACTTAGGAGAATATTGTTATAATACCATTAATCATATGTCCATTGGGATGAGTCATTTCTGAGTTTTGTACGGTTATGATGCACCCTCATTTACAGAGTTGGCTTTTAGTGAGAGCAGGGCTCCCAAAGCCAAGGATTGGATTCAGGAGAGTCAGGATATCTTGAGGGCACTCAAGAATAACCTGCAGGTGGCACAAAATCAGCAAAAGACATATGTTGATAGACACAGGGTGGAGCATAGTTTCGAGGTTGGTGATTTGGTATATCTTCGCTTGCAGCCTTATAGACAGTTTTCTCCTAAGAAGAGCAGAGCAAAGAAGCTCAAGCCCAAATTCTATAGACCATACAAGATTATTAGGAGGATTGGAGAGTAGCCTATGAATTGGAGTTGCCTGAGAGCAACAAGATTCATAATGTATTTCATGTTTCGTGCCTCAAAAAGGCACTAGGCCAGCAAGTTACTTCTTCTACTGAGCTTCCTCCATTGGATGAGGAGGGACATTTGGTTCTTGTTCCAGAGGAGATTATAGATACTCGTGAGAAGAGATGGAGGAATAGGGTGGTGAAGGAGTATTTGGTGAGATGGAGAAATCTGCCAGCAGAGGATGCCACATAGGAGAATGAGAAGATATTACAGCACCCGAGTTTGCAATTGCTTGAGGACAAGCAATTTCAGGAAGGGAGGACTATAATGTCCCCTTCTTGATGGCTACCGGGACATTATTTTAACCTTCATTATTCCCGAAGGCTAAAAAGAGAAATAAGGGAATAAATTATTAAATTAATTATTTATAAAGTTATCTCAAAAATAAATATCATAAGATGACTTTATATTTAATTAATTTAATAAAGTGACTAAAAATAAATTATATCAAAAGGTCACTTAAGTTAATAAAATAATATTTAATTCTAGAAGCTTATTGGAGGTGATTGTAATTTCTTTAAAAGGGAGCTTTTGGAGAGCATTTGAGACATTTTGGGTTGCATATTCACATACTTGTGTTGAAGAGCTTGAATGCTTGAAAACTTGCTTGAGGGTTTGAATACTCTAAGGTACCGGTTTCGATTGTGAAATATCAATCCTAGCTGGAATAGAGTGTAGGATATTTCAGTCTTTCATATGGACCAAAATTTTGTGGCCAATGGCCAAATTTTGGGCAATTGAGAAAATTGATTCTAGGAGATAATAGCACATTTGTGTTGAATAATTTCCAGTCCAAGTTAAGGACGATTTTGGTGAAGTAAAGCGATTAGGTTGAAGACTTTCGAAGCTGATAATACTATGGGAACAAAATCAGAATTTTGCTACTAGTTGGGCGCACCTAGGAGGGGGTCGATTTTGTGAAAGGAAGCTAGAAAAAATCTAAGAAAATTCTAGAAAGGCCGATTTACTTCAAGGATTGATGGCGCACCATTTTGGAGACTAAATTCAGCTTCTATCAAGGGAATCGAATTCATTGTTGAAGGCTGTGCTGATATCCAGGTTCCATACTTTGTCTATGTTATGCGTTGTAGCACTTTAGTTCATTTAGAGCATCAAAAGCTGACTTAATCAGCTCATATATATTGTAATTACAGTCATTATTGCATTTGCAGGTCTATAACACTCATAGTCAAATTGCATTTTATTTTTCAGTCATGGAGAATAGTTGAAGTGTTCATGTTTGGGGATTTTATAATCAGATTGTAACTCTTCATGATAGTGCAATATAAAAATGGAGAAATAAGAAGTTTGGCTGCAATATATTTGTCAAAATGTCTATCACATGTAATTGCATCTAATTGAAATAGTTTTCATGCCAAGTGTTTGTAAAAATGTCTCTTGGCTGTAGGTATGCATTTTACATCAGAATTTGATATACATGCATTTGAAAATACAAAAAAAGGTTGGATATCATCTTAGATACTTGTTTAGTTTCATTTCCATTCATTTTCAAGCTTCCAAACATCATTGGCATCAAAACAAATCAAAACAGAACAAACTGAAACACATTATCAGCAAATTGGAGATTGCATGAAAAGTGTTTGACAAAATTCCCATGGCAGAAAGTCAAACTTTAAACATCAAATTTGTCAAGGCACTTTACAAGCTTCCCCTCCAAATTTGAAGATCAATTTATTTGTGCATAGCTGTCTGTTTCCAATACACACTCCAGAGGTGCGAATTGAAACGCCAACAAACACATTTCCTGAAATAGGGCATCATGTACCCTTATCACATTCAGAATGTAAAGCATACATCGTGCATACATATCTCATTCAAAATGTAAACCAAACATTGTATTTTCCATTATAGTTTCATTATTTTTCTGAACTCATAGCATAACATTGCGAAATTAACAGAAAGTAAAAACAGTCTAATGAGAAACTAGGGTGGGATGTAACATTTTTATCTTGACTACATAGTGAGGAGTGATCATCATTTCTCCTTTAGTCCACACACAGATGACTTGATGATGCGTAAGTGTGGATTGGTTCGAGATTTATACCATCCATTGTGGGATGAAGAGTTTTCATCTACAGAAGATGGAACTAGAGATTGCAGTTGTTTGACTTAGTTATATTCAGATAATTACTTGCAGGGTTAGAGATCTGATTACCATCATGCTGATGTGTACCAAACAGAGTTTACAACTTCTTTGTCTCAAAAATTTCCATCGGAGACATGCCTTCAAAGAGGTTACAGTGTCAGTAGGCATGATGGCATGTTTAGTCTTACTCTTTATAGCAGTGATGGAGGAGAGTTTTATCATTCCCTCGATTTGGGAGGAGCAATTACATATCTTCAAGCACCTATGACGGATAGTCAGCACATCCAGAGGAGATTTACAAAGGATGAAAGGGGGTGTTGTGGTGCATACATGTCTGGATATTTTTACCTCCTCTTGACTGATGGATGTGAGTTTCGATTGTAGTGGGATCCAAGTGGTGACAGGTATGGCACTGTGGTTTGGATAGATTCTAATGAGTTGCTTCACAAATTTCAGCATGGTGAAATTGATATCAGAATAGCGCAGCAGAAGTCAAAGCATGTTATGCATGGCAGACTTCCATTCTGGGTTTGGGATCCAGGGATATGTTGCATTGTCATTAGAATTGGTAGATTGTCTGCCATTGGGGTAATTACCTGTAGTGATGTTGAGCACAGTTTGATTTCTACCTAGTGGATAAAGAGGATATATTGTTGGGCATTCTACTGGTTGAGTCCTCTTGGTGAACATTTTTCCGTGACACATGGTACAGGGGTTGACCTTCATCTATGTGCTATTCAGCTGTGCTTTCTTTTGTGCGGCGAGGGTTATTTGCAGTCATGTAGGTCATTCTATAGTTCTTCCCTTGGGCCTCTTGTGGTGGTGTTACCTATTCAGTTGCGATTGCTTCAAGACAACCAATTTCAAGGAGGGCGGACTATAATGTCCCCTTTTTCAGTGTGCGTCAGAGTTTGGTGGTTTACCCTATCTGTTACACCCCGATTGTATAGTTACTACTGCATAGGAAGTACATTGTAATGTTTGAATCTTTTTGATGAATAAAACAAATTGTTCTTGTGATCAATTGAATGTGTCCTAATGATTGTCTCATTTGTCTGATACTTCTATTGATGTAATTCTTGAATGAATGTAGCATATAAGTTATGGAATAATGTTATTCTAACTTTTTATCATGTTTTATAAATATTGCCTTGTTTTGAGCATATGACTCCCGTTGTTGTGTCATGTTGTGCAGGAAACAAGTTCATACCTCCAGGCAGAGGAGAGATATCACTCGGGGAGGAACTTGGTCGGGTAAACAGTAACGAGTACCAATTGGGCATACACACACATATTATAGACTGAGTAAGCTAAGTCAATTGTTGAGTTAAGCGTAAGTCATCCATAGACTTGTTTATTAACATTAGGAGTCGTATCTACTTCTGAATGCTTGAATAAGTGATGCTTGCCAGTGAAACTATATGTGGGATAATGTTACAGGTTAGGAGGTGGGCATGTGTATATGTGTATATATATATATATATACGGTATGTACAAGTGTCCATAAGTATATTCATGTCGATACAAACGTATGAGAGCAGATGGATATGCCATACGTGTGCATCGATACAAATACACTTATGAATACGTATATATAGAGGAAATATACAAGTAAATATACATGTATACATACCCACAACCAACCTGTTATATATTTGTGAGTATGAATAAAATGTTGATATTACCTCGGAATCTACGTATACACATATATATACATATACATATGTACGTATGATGAAAGTATGCTGACTAGCTCGCAGTATACGTACATTGTAATTTAAAATGTATATGTATATACATGTATATATGTAAAGGTAAATATATTTATATATTTAATATTATATCAAATATGTATATAATAGTCTTTTAAAAATATATATGTGTATAAGATTATTTAAATTATTAAATTTAAATAATTATACATAAATATATATAATGTAAATTAAAAATATACTATATATATATTTTAATATAATAAAATAAATATATCGATATATTTTATTAAATGAAAATCAAATGAAGTTTAAACAAACACTTTATTTAATATCATTAAGTGTTGAAGTGAAATTGAGAATTTGAAATATGAGACGTTTTTCTCAAAAATAAATATTTCCTTCAAAAGTCGAACAACTCTTGGAAATTAAGTATTGCGACTTCAAAATAAATCAAATATTATTGGCAAAACCCTGCCATGCTTCAAATATTTCTTTTAAACTATAGGGAAACTATGAAATGGAAATTAAAAAGGAAATAAAAGTTTCCCGTGAAAATGGCGCCTATGGAATCACACAACCATTGCCAGGTTCACTGAACGCGGCTACGATGAAGTCGATTGCAGCTAGAAAAATGGGAAAGGTGGACGCCATTTGATAAGGGACTTTGTCTCTGCATAAATCTTCACTTATCTTTACCTGTTGAATCGCGCCTATACCTGTAGGTGTCGCATTTTTGAGAATTTGTCATGTGCAAAATGAACTGTCTTCATTCTTGTCATCAAATAAAGGTCGAAATCTTCTCTCCAAGGTGCCACATTTCTTGTTTGCACTATTCCAAACCCTGCTGGCAGCTTGGACGCCTTAGGAAGACGAATTTGTTGAGTTTTGAAACACTATATAAAGGCTGCTATGCTTATTCTTCAATACACGAATTTAGAAATTGCAAGTTCGATTTTGTTCTCTTCAAGAAGTTTATTCTGCTGTGAGTAAGTTTATACTGTTGTGAGAGTGCATTATTTGCTAAGAGTGAATTTTATCCTATTGAGAATAAATTTTGTTCTGCTGTGAGAGCAGCCATCAATTCTGGAAAGTATTATATACTTGACATAGAAATCACTTCTGTCATTCATCATCTCTGAGAGTAGTAAGTTGAGATTATCTCCAGTTGTGTTAAGAATTCAATTTCGGAGGTGGCTGGAAGTCCTTTGGCAGGAGGCTAAAGGTGTAGCATCCTCACACTTATTCAGCACCTGTGGATAGCTAAAAACAGGCATGTTATCTCTTTTATTTTCTCATATTTTGCTCCTCTGGTAATCACAAGAAAGTATGTTTTATAATCTCTGTTTGGAAATGAATAGGGAATAAAGATTGTTTATATGATATACTTTGAATTGAATATTTCAAAAATGATTTCAATTGGTAATAGATAATTTGGGAAAGAGAAAGGCAATTACATGCTTTATACTATTACCTTTGCATTCATTAGTAGACGGATTTACTGATGCATTGAAGAATTAATGGCATTATTTGTATTGACTCCATATAAGGAGTGTATGCTTGTGTTTAGCTATTTATTACTAGGGAATGAATTGAGGGCATTTAATAAGTTACAAAGCACAACTAGTTATAAATTAACTTAGTCAAGTTAATGAAG
Organism: Sequoia sempervirens; assembly: GCA_007258455.2. Classification (NCBI taxonomy): domain Eukaryota; kingdom Viridiplantae; phylum Streptophyta; class Pinopsida; order Cupressales; family Cupressaceae; genus Sequoia; species Sequoia sempervirens. The sequence continues at coordinate 1,574 of VDFB02146548.1, read as the reverse complement.
CTCCTAGGATAAGAGTGTCCAGTATAAGGGAGATAGTTGTAAGTACTTGTTAGAATGATCTTCGTTCTAGTAGTCATTTGATGTAGGAAGTCTAGGGTACGGACAACCCCGATAGACCGACTGTAATGTCCCCTTCTCAAGCCTGATCTTTTCAGTGACCGTTGGCCTATTCCGGAGACCCGTAGGCTAGTCGGAAGGTAAAATTAGGGTTTCCTATTTTGAAGGATGTTCTTGCTCGGAGTTGGTTGTTTCAATAGCGGATTCTTTCTGTGTTTTCAGAGAGCTTCGCAATGGTATGTTCTTCTCGGCATTCTGAGCATCTTCAGGAATTTACTATTTTTAGTAAATTCTATTTCTAGCAGTAAACTGGTTGGTCTCAGGCACAGTTGACTTTCCTCTTCAGCTGACTCAATTGGCATATTCAGACTCTAGCCTCGGGTTGCAGTTTGAGGTGATAAGTTGAATTATTTTAAAGAAGTCATGTTTAATGTTATAATTTAACATTGACCCCCTTGGCCTAGCAACTTCACTTTAAGTTGTTTTAAAAAGATGTTCTTTATGGTGGGCGCCTCATTTAAAGAATTAATTAAAGATTTATTCCTAGCATAAGTTGGACGCCAACTTCAAGGAAGGAATAAATTAATAATTAAAAAGTCAAAATTGCAACTTGAAGAAAAGGACGCCATTTGCTGAAGGATTAGGGTTTGACTCTTTAAAGAAGGTTAGGGTTTCGAGAAGGTCAACAGAAAGTTATAAAAGGAAGCCTTGGGTTCTCATTTGATCATCTTTGGTCTACAGTATTGTTACTCTGCCTGAATGGTATTGGATCGCTTCGAGGAATGAAGGCCTCCTAGCTCGGGCATTGCTTCTTGCTTGCAACACAGCAACTAGTGATGAAATAGTGTAGTTGTGAGTTTGCATTGGGATTTGTGCATTGTAATCAGCTTGTGGCTGTCTAGTTCAAATTTTTGCATATTAGATAATTTCTAGAATTGCATTATTTATTGCAGCAGATTGTCAGTTTCATTCATAATTCAAAAATATCAAAAAAAGATTGTTCTGGGTATTGCATATTCCTTTCTGTCTAGGCAAGGCGCCCCTTTGTGCCAAGTTGTAGAATTTTTAAAGAAGCATCTGATTTTTAAATGCAAATCGCCCTCTTGCTGGGCCGTACCATCTTGAGTTGCCTTGAAATTCGTGCATTAAATATATAGGTACTTTGGGTCAGTTTTCAGTGTCCTGTCTTGGTCGCCATTCTATTAGGTTCATATTGCATTTCGTTTGGAGGCTTTTGGCTAAGTATTGAGCAAGTTGTGAGTGGATTTGTGAAGTACAGGGCTGCTGTTCGTGCACATGGAAATCTGGACTGTCATAAATCAGAATTTGAGGTTGGTCTGTTTAGTGCACTTTCAGATCTAATCTTTATTATTCAGTAAAGGAAGTTCAATACATATTGTTGCAGCTCTATTAATATGTTGATTCACATTACTAGCAAGATATTATCCTTCATATTGTAAACTGGCAGTAGTACTGATAGTATGATTATTCTTGCTCATCATAGTTTATAATGTTCA